>CANYCX010237991.1:0-16226 GCA_948193385.1 Breynia disticha f. nivosa | reverse complement strand
ATTAACTAAGGAAAGAATAATAATTAGGTAATAGAAATGGGTAGATTCAAGTGAAAGTTAAAGTAAAATCTAGACATCGAATTCTCTTAAGACTTCAAATGCATGCAACTTGGCTATTCAATGTTCAATAATTGTTGGACTAGAGAAATTCCTAATTTATATTGACTTCTCAGTGGAGCTCAAATTTTTAATTTAAATATCCCCAAATTTGCACCCCATTTAAAATAATATAAGAAATAAAGATAGAAAAGATAAAATCCCATATATAAATATATCTCGAATTCGGGCCCAAATCCATTTGTCACAAAATACACAAACCAGCAGAAGAAAAATATTGTATATACATATATGTACATGTCTGTACAAAACAAAAGCTTAATAAAACACTGAAGCTGGACCTCGTACAGTAAATCTAATATGCCTCTGATCAACACCTCACAAGTCTGTGGCAACTACCTACAATCTGCACCACAATTCAACATTCAAACAGGTGAGTATTCACAAATACTCAGTAAGTGGAAATCAGAATATTGAATAAATGAAGTGGAGAGGAACAGTACGAGATCGTGCTGGATGAACAAGAGGACGTGCTCAACAGCTTTCCCAGTTGACACGTTGTGTCAAAATAACACGAGCTATGTTCACATAACACAAACCTGGGTAACACGATCGTGCTACCCTAGAGCATGGGGGTGTGCTCATACACAATCTCAAAATGGCCCAGCAGTACGGGCATGTCGGTCAACACGTGGTCGTGCTGAGCTACTATTTTGGTACTTTACAATCTGATTTCATTAAATTTCTCAGCAAGCAAGTTATGCATAGGTATAAACCTATCCAACATCAAATATATAACAATCTCACAGTGTTAAAACTCATCAAACACATAATCAAACTTGTTTGCATCACAATATAGTAACTCATATCATAATCAACAGCATACATATATAGATAAAAAAACCAATGCTCATATGAATGTCATAATTTCGTGTATGCAATGTATCTCAAGCACACACATATGTGAATGCTTCAGAGTCTTACATCATTCATCGACGTCTTATCGGCATCGCAAGTCTCACGCGGCATCACGAGTCTCATATGGCATCGAGAGTCTCACCCGGCATCCTGAATAAATCACAGAATTGTGGGGAATCTCTCAACCGACATGTCAGGAGTCTCTCAATTGACAGTGCGCATCTCACGCTATATCCTTTGTAGCTCAATGTCACATAAAACATGCAACACAATGAATGCTTATATGCATTCAACATGCTACACAACAATCTCAAATGTATGCTCAAATCAAGCAAATCTCATGCTCAATATATACATGCCAAAGAAAATCATATGCTACCATCAAACATGCATATAAGCAGATAGAGCATACCAATCGCAATCACAATCAATACTCATATCAACACAAGCTATGAATTGCATCAAGCTAATTATGTTTCAGAAAATATATATGTATATATATATATATATATATATATATATATATATATGAGTATTTTAAGTATTCTTTTTAAGCTTTTAAGCTTTATATCTTTTATCTCTTTTTCCTTTAAGTATAATGCTACTTAACTAAGGAAATCACTTACAAAACTACTTGATGCTTGTAAGTATAATGGTCCTAAGTGGAAACGACTGCTTCAATTTCTCGGCTCGTAATCATGTAGATCATCCTAAACAAGTAATTAAGTCATAAATCACTCATTTACTAACTTAATTTCCTTCCTCGAACATCAACTAACTCCTAGCCATGTTCCAGCAACATTCCAGCAACTAATTACTTCAATCCAGCAAGTTTCAGCAAGCTTACTTCATTACAGCTATGCAAGAATAAGTATGTAATATTACCTTCACACTTGGAATGAATTTTTTCAAGAAATGATGTTATTTTGATCCAAACACGTTGCTGAACACCTTCCTAGGGTTTGTAATTGATCTACCTGTTTCCTTCCTTTGTTTTGAAGTGAATGGAAAACATAATCGATCAAGTTAGTTTAGTCTCTATGAACACAACCTCGAGCACGGGTCGTGCCACTCATTGTGTCGTGCTTTTTTCAGCACGAGTTCTTGTTATGTTGTGCACAATATCGTTCTAAAATAAATTCAACACGATGACGTGCTGATTTTTCCAGGATGAGCACTGTCGTGCTTAACATCCTTCATGAGCACGAGGGCGTGCTCATGGTCGTACTGTCTGCTAATTTTTAAAATGTTTCCTAAATCAATCCGATTTGATCCGAATAAATGCAGTTTTTATTTTATTTTAAATCCTAGAATTTTCAGGGCGTTACATCTTGTTTCCTTTAATTTAAACCATTTACATATTATCAACTAACCCCAACTCAGCCAACTTACATGTTTCTATCAACAAACTCAGTTCATAACTATCAAGGAAACATTTCTCAGAAGCATAAAACTTATATATATACTCAAACCCATGCTCCTAATCTTACCTTGATTCACTTTCTTACTGATTTTAGAACTAGAATTGATGCTTCCTCTTGCTTAAACACTTCCTCAGTCACGATTAGGGTTTCCAGCTGCTTGGTTTCTCACTTTTGCTTTGTTTTTGTATGAAGGAAAACAAGGAGTTGGTTAGTTCACATCAGCCTAGTTGACACGACTTCGAGTACAGGTCGTGCTGCACGTTATGTCGTGCTACTCAGCACGAGTTCTCAATTGTTCGTGCACGATCTCGTTCTGAAACAAATTCAACACGGGTCATCTCAAATTTCTAGGTTAGAGCACAAGGTCGTGCTTGTCTGCACACATGAGCAAGGGGGCATGTTCAAGTCGTGCTCACTGCAGATTTTTTTGCAACTTTTTTGGCACTTCCTAATTCAATCTGATTCGCTTTTATGTTAATCTATTTTCCTTGTAGATTAATCCTAGTAAATTTCAGGACGTTACAAAATTCATCTTTACCATTCCCATTGAAGTCTTAAGAATATTTTTGTAACTTTTTAACCTTTCGTCCATGTTTATTAAATTCGTGAAGTTTAACATTTTTAAAATACTTAGAGGAAATTTTTATTGTTCACCACCATTGGTCCAACAACAATGTGCTCATTGAAAATATGATATATTTCACGTTCAAATATTAAATATTAAATTCAAAGTTAAATTGAATAGTAAAAATCAAAGAAAGATTGTAACATTACAAATATATTTATCGGTCTATAAATAGACCTTCTGTTCCTCATCCAAGGTACGTACAATTTCACTACTGTTACTCTGTAAAAATTGCTTCTCAAATACTAGCTTAAGCATCAAAGTGCAATTAGAGGAACAAACCCTCGACTCTGTGACTTTGTGATTTTTTGCAGACAAAATTCAAGATCGATGTTCCCTCTTCATTGTTGTTTTAATTATTTTTTACTAATCATTGCATATATCATTACTCATAATTAAATTTATGTAAAATAAAGTGTGTAGTATAATGTTACTTCATTTTTTCATTTAAATTTAATCATAGTAATAATAGATGTAATGATTAGTAATGATATAAAAATTATGATACTACAATTATGAATTACATAAATTTTAATAATATTGTGATGATCATAATTAATGATTGTATAATATTAATTAAATAGTATTAAAATTAATTAATTAATTATTGTTATTAAAAATAATATAAAAATATAAAAATATTAAAAATTTCTATAACTATAATAAGAAGATTTTGCAAATAATTTTATATGTAATAATTGCATGAATTGGATAAAAACTTATTCCAAGCAGAAAAAATTATTCGTTATTGGACTCTAGACACTAATAACTTTAAAATTCGGCTAAAGAAAATTTTATTTATTTCATTTGCAAAAAAATTTACTCAATTTTGATATTTAATTTATACTAAAAATTTAAAAATTTTGACAATCGGCTTTAGTCCAACTAGAAAGGAAGTCAAATCTTATTCAACGAAAAAATAAAAATTTTAAAATCTTTTAACTTAATAAATCAAATATGAAAATAAGTAATTTTTTTTGCAATCAAAATAAATAAAATTATGATATTCGAAATTTTAAAGGTATCAGTGTCCAAAGTCCGATATCGAATATTTTCTCCCGCTCGGAATAAATTTCTATCTAATGCATGTAATTATGAAATATAAAATTATTTGCAAATTTTGTTCCTCTAATTTATAAAATTTTTATTTTTTTATCAATATTTGTTATATTATTTTTAATAATAATTAATTAATTAATATTATACAATTGTAAATTCTAACCATCATAATATTATTAAAATTTATTTAATTTATAACTATAATATCATAATATTTATATTATTATCAATCATTATATTTATTACTAGTTTTGATTAAATTTAAATAAAAAATAAAGTGACATTATGCCATTAGATGTGACATAATATCACTTTATACCAAAAAAAGATGAAATGATATTATGCATTAAATGTGACATAATGTCATTTCATACTAAAAAATACTAGAATGTGAAATGGTTTAAAAACTATTATAAATTAAGAATTATTTTTTTTACCAACTTTAATTAATAAAAAATCAGTTTTTTTTCTACTTTTTTAATAAATTGCCCAATTTAACTAGATGTAATAAAGGCTACTTTATTGACTGTCAAGACTATTGGGAAATTGAACAAAGAAAAGATTAGGTTTCCACAAAGCAAGATCCCTGAATGTATGGTTATTACTCCCTCTGTTCTTTAATGTTTGTTAATTTAGTATTAAACTTTTGTTTCTTAAAGATTGTTAATCTAGTCTTTTTATCACTATTTTACTTAAAATAGCCCTTAATTACTCTAATTAATTCTCTTTTCTCATTCTCTTTTTCAATATTTACTTTATTTAGAAAGATAAATAAGTCATTTTATATCATATTTATTAACTTTCTTAATCTGTATGAAAAAACTTAAATTAACAAATATTTAGGAACAATGGGAGTACATTGTAACAACAGTATTTTTTGAAATAAATTATACATTTTAGATTAGCTGATTGAAGATGACCTTAAATCATAACCTTCAGACTGTCACCACTCCTTAAATACCATAATAATTTTTTTGATAAGATTTATGATTTCAACGCAGATAAATCAGGGTCTTATAATGGTTCAGAATTTGAATTGCCAAAAATGAATTACATTACATGTCCTGATTACTTGTTTCATTTGGTATATTTCAACAATAAATAGGGTGGTGATGTGGGAGAGCTATGGAAATTTTGTCCATTATGTAGAGACTCAGCGATGACTTTGCTAAATAGCTCAAAACAAGCTTATTCTTTTATGTTTGGTTTGATTGTTCATAATTGTATTGTCCTTTCATTAACTCTTTCTAATACTGAGTTAATTTGATTAAAAGATTTGCAAACTTTGTGGCTCATTATGTGGCTGGAGAAACAAGTTCTTATCACTTATCAGGATCTTGACGTTTGGGGTTTTGCCCGACCAACTTGTGTATTGGTTTCTTTAGCTATTGATTTAATTTAATAAAGTTTTTGGTTGAATGTCAAGAAAAAAATTCATCATTATTGGGTCGTCACTCTCTTGCACAACTTGGATTCAATGTTGCATAGCATTAAACATTGGGATACAATGGGAAAGGACATGACTGAACTATGTTTAAAGATCTTAAATGGAGGAAAGATTTCGGATGAATTGAATGATACAGTTTTTTATATGACTCCCAAGAAGGATGTTCCACAAGGCATTGGCTATTTCCGCCCAATATCATTATGCAACATTTTATATAAAGAGGTGTCAAAGGTCATGGCGTCTAGATTGAAGGGAGTGTTGGGGGCTTATATCGGACAATCAAAGTGCTTTCATGCCCGGTCGGGCTATTGTGGATAATATTATCGTTGCTTACGAGATTCAACACTATATGAAAATGAGGGGGATGAGTCAAACAAACGCATTGTTAATCTAACAACGCAACTTTTTTTTTTCTTTCTGCAAATTACAACAAATGTTTTAATTACGCTCAAACGAGGAATACTCGAAAACTTTTATTATGAGTCCTTATAAGTTGAGATACAGTGAAAAATAAATATAAACTTTTGATTTGTTTTATGAAAATTAATTTTTATTATACACAATATGTAAATTCAATAAAATAAAATAAATTAAAATCATCGAACACTCGTGAGATGACAAGACTTGGAAAGGATAATACCATAATCTCATGGAAAATAACATACTTCTCTCTAATCCCTTCGTCATTAATTATATTACCAACTATTTCACCTATACTTACTCTATCCAACTAAATGTATTAATTGAAAAAATGAAATTACCAAGTTGGGGAATTAATAAAAATAAAAAATAAAGTTGGGGAAACATTAATAATATAAAATATAGAATCTTTAATAAAAATGATTAAAGTGTTTGAATTATTTTTCATAATTGTTAGCAAAATTAGATTGGTGGGTGGAGGATTATCCGATAAAAAAAAAAATATTAACCGATTGAAAATCCAGTTTGTGAAACGCAGCGTGTGGTTTGACGAGGCCACACAAAACAAACAAAACGATATTATTCAGAAAAACCATAATTTAATAAACACAATATTTGTGAGAAAGAAGAGCCTGTTCTTCATACGTTTCATTCTCAGTATCCTAACACCAACACAAATTACGCCTCTCTCTCATAAAACCCTAACTTCGTCTCCCTTTCACACCCCTCTCACTTTCCCATTCATAAATCTCCCTATCACTCTCTCTCCCAATCTTTGTTTTACTTATACTCTCAATATCTCTCTCTATAACGCCGCCTTACAAACGCATTTGTTTGGGACAGACGCTGACTGGTACATATTGCTTTCTCTTAATAACCGCAACGTTTTTGCAAAACGGTTGAGTTTTGCTCTCTCGGTGGTTATTGTCTTCGCAGACTGTATTTCACTCTCTGCTAGGGTTATTATTATTTTTTTTCTTTTTATTATTTTAGTTGATGAATAGTATTAAATAAAATTCATAAGTTTGGTGGTGAATATTGTTGGACTTTGGTTTTGTTGTGAAACCCTAGAGGTTTGCATAGGAGACTTATTAGGGTTTGTGGAGATAGGTCGTTTTAATTGAGAGAGTTATTAGGGTTTGCTTGCTGCGGGCATTGGTTTCTATTGTTTCGAATTGGAGTTTGTGATGGGTTTGAACTCCGGTTCGAGACTCGGTAATGCTATTTCGTTGTTTCTGTAGATTGTTACTCTGCTTTTCGTTTATGGGTATTGTTGTTTCTTCGTTAGAATGAGGGGATGCTGATTTCTTTGGCGCATCTGGATGTTAAAATTGGCGCAAAGTGGTTGAGGAGGGTTCAGATTTATCTTTTGTGTGTTTTGCATTGGTTTAATTGTTGTTCACCGGGTTTGAGTTTTGCATGAAATTGACTATTTCGCTTATCGGTTTTTGGTGAATGTAAGCGTGTTTTACTTGCTTAAGGTACGTAGAGTTGCACGCATTGTGGTTATTTGTTGAGGCTTGTAGTAGGATTGTCGTTTGGTTGGTTTATCAGTGGTGGTGTGGTTTGTCGTAACAACCGAAACTGGTTATTTGGTTGGGAAAAAAACGAGGTGTTGGTATTTATTCGAAGATCTTATTGTTGGAGAATTGCGAAGGTGTAAGAAGTGCTTTTTCCTTTTTAATCTGATGATGCTCAGAGCTGCTCCTTATGGAAAGAAGTGAACCTTCGTTAGTTCCAGAATGGTTGAGAAGTGCGGGAAGTGTTTCAAGTGGTGGCGGTTCAGCCCACCACTCTGCCACGTCTTCTTCTCAGTCTGGTATTTTATAATTTCTTATCTCAAATTTTAAATGTACTTTACCTATTGATGAATTAATTACGTATTTATGTTGGTTGAAAATAATATTTTTTGTGATAACAGATATCTCAGCGGCACATCATGCTAGAAATAGGATTTCTAAAAGCGCGAGTGATTTTGATTCCCCTCGCTCAGGTTTTTTGGATAGATCATCATCTTCTAACTCAAGAAGGAGTGCTACTAATGGGTCTGCGAAGCATGCTTACAGTAGTTTTAGTAGAAGTCACCGTGATAGAGATAGAGAAAGGGACAAAGACAGGTCTGGCTTTGGGGATCATTGGGACCGTGATGATCCAATAGGAAGCATCTTAATCAGGAGGAGTGAGAAAGATCTGAGACGCTCCCATTCGTTGATATCTAGGAAACAGAATGAAGTGTTGGCCCGAAGAGTTCCGTTGGACTTGAAGAATAGTATTAACAACCATCATCATGTGAATGGAAATGGCTTGGTTTCTGGCGGTAGTATTGGTAATAGCATTCAGAAGGCAGTGTTTGAAAAGGATTTTCCTTCTCTTGGAAGTGATGATAGGCAAGTGGGAGCTGATATAGGAAGGGTTGTTTCTCCTACCCTTAGTTCACCTGTCCAGAGCTTACCTGTGGGTAGTTCTGCTTTGATTGGTGGTGAGGGATGGACATCCGCTTTGGCAGAGGTTCCTTCTGTTATTGGAAGTGGTACCAACTGTTCCTCACCAACTGTACAAAGCATTGTTGCTCCAGTGCCAAGCCCTCCAAGTGCATTGGCTGGTCTTAATATGGCTGAAGCGTTGACTCAGGTTCCGCCACGAACTCGTGTAGTTCCTCAGGTAGTATTTTTTTTTAATTTGTGCTGTATCATCTTGTATACGTGTATATATGTATTTCATTAATCCAACTAATTATGATGAGTTCATATGATGATATATTTTTTATCTTCCTACAGTTATCTGTTCAGACTCAAAGACTTGAGGAATTGGCGATCAAACAATCAAGGCAGTTGATACCTGTTACACCCTCAATGCCTAAGAGTTCGGTAAGAATATGTTCATAAATTTTCTTGGGCTTTGTATCTGATCTTCTTATAAGTTTGTGTCACCATGGAAATTCCTTTTTTCAACTTGTTGATTATTGAAAATTGGGTCTAGATCAAACAACGGCTTTTAAATCTCTATTAACCATAATAATTTCCACCCAGATGTACTACTTAATTTGATATGTGAATCAATATCTATCTTGTTCTCATAATTGATATTATCTAGTTGTTCATTGTGCCCTTGTTTTGTATTACTTGCAAGGTACTTCAGTTTCAGTAAACAAAATGAATTGCTGTTGCATTATGTTTGTATATTTGCATTTATCATCCTGAGTTGGTCATTGTAATACAATTGTTTTAGTCTTCATGATTACCTTTGTGCAATTAATTCAAGAGATTACATGGCAAATTTGGTCAGGTTGAGCAGTACATGTCTTCTGTTATTTAGTCATGAATTTAATATTTGAGTTTAACTATAGTAATGTTGCTGATGCATTTGACGTTATGGAATTCAATAGACCTCCCTTGCATGATCTTGTACTTCTTTTAACTAATGAAGAATTGTTTGTTACTTTGTTGCGGATCAGTTTCGTGGTTACAATATTTCTCTTATAATCTGATGATTGTTAGAATCTAAATTGATGCAAACACTGTTGCAAATATTTATGCTATTATCTTTTATGGTTTGGATACTCTCGTGTTGCCTTCATTTTATTCTTCATAAAGTATGATTGCTGTAAATTTACTGATACTATAGTTTGGTGGTTGTAAAACTTTTATCACTTGATAATAATTTGGAGAACAGCCATGTTGATCGTATTTAATAACTTCGTTAACATTAAGAGTTTTGCATGGTAGTATACTTGAAACTAAGGGATCCTATCCATGTCAATATATTAGTTTGAATTTTGGACGTCTTTTCCGGCCATCTTTAATAATCGTTTAGGCATTTTTTTCAAGGTTTGTTTGCCTTGTTGACCTTTGGTTTTATATAATCATTTCAGGCGCTCGGTTCTTCTGACAAATCTAAGCCTAAAGTGGCAGTCAGGTCTGGTGAGATGAACATGCCCAGCAAGAGTGTGCTGCAGCAGTCTCCTGCACTGCATCCTGTGAATCAATCTCTTGTTGGTGGGCATACAAAATCTGATGCACCAAAGGCAACACATGGGAATTTTCTTGTTCTAAAGCCAGGATGGGAAAATGGTGCATCACCTTCGCCAAAGGATGTTGCTAGCCCAACAACTAATGCGAGCCGAGCAGCAACCAGCCAACTTGCTGCATCCTTAGTTCCATCTGCCGCTCTGAAAACTGCAAACCTGACAAAGCTCTCTTCTGCTGATCGTAAATCAACTAGCTCAACTGTAGTTTCTGGTTTCAATGTGGAAAAGAAACCCTCATTGTCACAAACCCAAAGCCGGAATGATTTTTTCAATCATCTGAAGAAGAAAACTTCAATGAGTACTGCTGCTGTTGTTCCGGATTCAGCTTCAGTTTCATCTGCCGCGAGTGAGAACTCTTGTGAAGTCAACAAAGTTGTTGAAAGTGCTCCAACAAGCTCTCAGGCTATCAAGAATGGTACCGAGTTGACTAGCAATGGTAATACCTGTGAAGAGGTTCATAGGTTTTCCGAGGAGGAGGCAGCATTCCTTAGATCTCTTGGTTGGGAGGAAAATGCTGGGGAGGATGAAGGCCTGACAGAAGAGGAGATTAATGCTTTTTATCAGGAGGTAAATAACTTTTGCTTTTCAATTAGGCGTTTTCTTATTGAGTTGATCTCCATAATTCTGTGTTGCTTAGTCTCCTCTTTTCTCTGGTGCTCCGCATGTTCACAGATTTGATTTGACTAGGTTTCACTTCCGAATGACAGTGGTGAACTGGTGGCTTTTTTCAATGTTAAATAATTAAGTTCTGAGTCAACCTTGTAACAGAGCTTTCAGTACTACTGTTATTAACTGCTCATTGATTTATCTCAAAAGATACTTGATTCAATTTTATTTACTCATTTTTAATTCTCTTTTGCAGTACATGAAAGTGAGGCCATCCTTGAAAGTATGCCGAAGTGTGGAACAAAAGCTGATTGAATCTAATGTGGCTAACTTTGGTGGGACTTCCTCCGAGTTGAGCTCTTCTGACTCCGGAACTGAAAATTGATGCTGCTGTTGCTTCTTTGAATGGCAGATGAGGAAGGTTGAAATTTTTGATTGCAAATGGTTAGCTTCTTTGACTTTTCTTATGAAGGAGACGATGACTTGATGACTGGTTGGGTGATGGAGAAAAGGAGGTAGGGTTTTTGGTTGAAACTCTTCATTTTGCAAATATTGCAATAAGTTTCTACATAGGTGCTTCAATCCTATCTTGCCCCAGTAGAGGGGGGGAGAGTTTTTTTTTTAATAGTTGTCAAGGTTGGTTGGGTTAGGGGGAACGTAGGGTAGGGGCTATTTTGTCAGCAGATAGAGATGTTGAGAAATTGCATCTTTTGGGGTCGGGGGGGTATTTTTGTTTCTTCTTTATTTTGCTTTTTCTTCAAGAGGGTTGATTTCTACCAAAAAAAAAAAAGAAAGAAATTTTATGATGTTCTTTTGCAATATTACGGGAAAAAGGATATCTTTTTGGTTTAGCTCAATGTTCATATCAACATTTTTGAGTTATTTTGGTCGGTGGATCCTTGTCTAAATTCTGCGCTCTGCTTCATTATATAAATGATATACTTTTACCTTTTACTTTGTTGAAAAAAGAAAAAACGATCAGGTTCTCAAGATCCGGTGTTTTCGTGTGCATCGTGGGGGCACATAGACCAATTATATACTGTAGTCGATAAACCTGATTCATGAAATTTTGTGCATCTCTGGCGATGTGTTCTACTGTCTGATAATGATTTATGGCTGCAATTTCGTACAATTGATGTGTTTTATATCGTCTCCTTTGGGAAAGATGGTTATCAGTTTGGCTTTCTTTGAAGTTGAGGTAGAGTTACGGGGAGCTATCGGTACTTAAATGAATATTGGTTTGAGCTGTGTGGGGTTAAAGACAACATTTCAGAATACCAGTCTGGTGAATACTGACAAGTCAACACAAACCCATCTAACGTGAGAAGCTCAAGTTACGTGATATATTAGGCTTCTGCTGAATCTCTCTCTGCTTTTGGTTCTCTTTATATAATAATTTGTATTAATCATATTATAATTATATTGTGCTATTTGATATGAGATATCATTATTGGTAGCATAAACGTTACAAAAATTGAGATGTTGTGATTCGTATAATGTGTTAAAAATTGTCACTCTGAGATGGTTTAGGTTGATTTAAGATTAATTCGACTGACTATAATACGTTAAAATATTTAAAAATTGGTGACAAAAAAGAAAATTGTTTGTACGAAAAGGCAAATAAAATGAGTTACCAAAAAAATTATATCATAGACATGACCAAAATAAAAGAAGCAATTATATGAAAAAACACTCGAGTAGATGTTTAATCCAAGAACAATAAAGAAAACGTACTTATTCATCAATTTCTGTAAAATGGTTTTGAAAAAATAACTAGCTCTTCTTCTAACACTATGGAGCAAACATATCAAAACGACACTACCAGAAGGAATAAACGGGTTCCATGTTTGGATAAAAGAAGCCAAAGTTCTGTTCAACTCCTGGTTGTTTCATGTCCTCATTGAACATTTCAAACATAAACGTTTGCATCATCAGCTGTGGACGCCTTGGTGTTCCGGTCTGTAAGACATGTTTCATCAGCCTCGAGTTATAAGACTCTGCATTTATGGCACTCGCCGCTGCTCCATCACCTCCACTTGGCCACCCTGTTTCGGCCACTGCAATCTCCACCATTCCATAACTGATTTTCTCCAACGCAGCATTGAATGCATCCACCATGGCGTCAAATAGATTGTAGTATAAATACGGTCCGTCCACTACTATTGCCGTTTCTGAGGCGAACAAGGCATAATCCAGTGAGATATGAGTTGGGTCCGTGGCGTAGGCAAAATATGGGTACACATTCACCATAAGTGGAGAATCAATAGTCGACAGAATTTTGCTAATGTCGGACATCACCGCTGGATCAGCGAAGACTCCTGCTGAAGGTGGAAACGGAGCTGAAAGTGCGTTTCCGGATAATACAGTCGTCACTTTAACGTTGCCAATATCATTTGCAACTAGCGCATTGTTAACGTTTATCATTGCTTGAGCGACGCATGTCCCTAACGGGCCTGGAATTACTTCGTTGCCGATCGTGACCCATCGGAAAAGCACATCGTTCTTATATGGGCAAATGTAGGTGTTGACCCAGGTGGTGACTGCTTCAGGATTTGTAGCCAGCGCTTGCATGTCTTCGTTTCTCGGACCTATGGCCACGATGAGTCCGGAACCTCTCAGTGCTTCAAGCAATGGTATTATCGGTTCGTAAAGTCTCAATCGCCCAATTCTAGATCTTTTGTATAGATCGATTACGTTTTGTGGCGATGGGAGATTGTCTCCGTTCAATCCGTAACAAACTCCAATATCCTGCGCAGGACCTGCATCTGCATGCATTGAACACAAGTTTGAGTTTCAGTGAGCCATCTCGTAATTTTGTAAAATGAAGTTCATACTACTTTTCCTGTAAGTAATTAATGTAGTAAATCAAAGAAAGAAAATGCTTTTATATTTGAAGAAATCATACTAGCAAAGAAAGGCTAGTGAGTGGCTGATATAATTGCAGTCAAAAACACTACTCTGATCGACAACTTGTCCATAATATCTCTCTTCAGTATATGTTATTTCCAACACCTTTTCTAGAAAGAAAAATCTTAAAGTGGATAGTTTATTAGTTCCTGGAAAACATTCCAAACCATTTGCATTCAGTCATTTATAGTGCGAAAGAGTACTTAGGTTTTCCTGTTTTAGAATACTCATTTATCAGTCGTCTCAGGATGGACTCTATGTATGGCTATAATTTAGTGGTCAATAATTTTATTAAGTAGCATTCTTTATTTGGATTAAGTGATTAAATCATATATAGTTTCCTGTCAGGTATACATTAATGCAATTAGCTGCCATAGAGCATTTGAAATGTCAGTTCAAAGCTGTTTGAGTATTTTGAACTAAGAAAATAACACACTTAAAATGGAAGGTATTTCACCCTTGTTCGTGGGTTCAGCGTTAAAGAAGGTCAACTAACACACTGAAGGTGCGGGGTTCGATTTCTCATTCTGCAGCGACATTAAGGGAGGCCGAAGAAAACTGGTTATAAGGGGATAAAGCCTCAAATAGTTAGTAATGGTAGTTCTCAAGGTATTGATGGTGATTCATATGATGAGAATGTTTCGAATAATTTTAAGAGTATGCCTTTAGCTGCACGTAATTATGTTGCACATTTTGGTTTCTTTTTGGGTGGTATTGTCAAACTTAACCAAGAGGTGGAAACATAAGGAATATGTTTCAGACAACTCATGTCGAGTCTGGGTCCATATTTTCAAACAAGTTTATCCAAATAACATTATTTCTGTTTATACTAAAAATAATTCCAGTTTGTTGACCCAATTAACCAGACAATCTCAATCTCATTAAGAACAAGTTGCAGAAAATAACGTGGAATTATTACACCAAAATAAAGAAGTAAAATCAGAATATTGAAGGAATATCTTATTTATTTTACAAGACAACAAAATCAATCAAATGAGAATATTTGGTTGCTAAATGAGGGATAATTTTCTTTCAAAGGCTTACAAACAGGGAGAAATTGAATGGAAGATCCACAATCAATCATCATCAACCTCTAGCAGCAACCTTGCTCTTATTTTTCTAGTATTTCCAATAGCCATTGTTAACTTTTATTTCATTAACGTTATATTTTGTTTTCTTGTTCTTTATTTATTGTCGATTTAACGATTTTGAGTCTATTGAGTCAAAGACCCTTAGGAAAAGATCATCCTAATTTTCTCATTTGATTAATTTCAGATTTTGCGCATTTTATTTATTTTTGTTTGGAATAACGTTAAAATTCCTGGCACGCTCACATTTATTTTCCAACTTCGTTCACACTTTCGCAGTTAGAAAGGATGACGTTTGTCGCCTTCCAAAAAAAGATGCAAACAATTTGGCACGCTCGGTGGGACGTGTCGACAATGTAGTGATAAGAATCGAAAAACTTAGGCTAATGAGGTGGAAGAAACTAATAGCTCTATGCCCCCTCACGTGCCAGAAGTGTCTTCAGACCAAAACTCGCAGGACGTACTACAAGCTGTTCGGGCGATGCAGAAAGACATGGATTCATTGACTCTGTCAATAAACCAGTCCATAACCTAATCAATTAATCAATTGACTCAGATCGTGACCCAATCAATGGCTCAATTGACAAAGGTCGTGACTTAGCAGATGACAACGATTTCCACACAAAAATCCTCTAGAGAAATGGCTGAGGGCATCCAGGGCCCAAAAAGTTCGAAACCAGTGGTCTCTTCCCAGCCTATGGTTCACATTGAAACTGAACAGGGGATCTATTTGAAAAGATGCCCAAGAAAATCAGTGGGTTGGAGGTTAAGGGCGACGTGGAAGCTGGAGACAAAGGAAAACAAATAGCAACTTTTTATCAACCCCACACAATAGGAAGGACATTCCTAAAACTCCAGCACTATCATTGAGTGAACCCGTCACACACACTCAAGGCTACACGGGCTCACTAACACAACCAACCTTTTATGAAGAAGCCACCCCATCCATTGTCAAGAACGTTACACTAGGGGGCAGTGGTTTTGAGCCTAGGGTCAGTCACTACAAAAAATCGCGCATTTAGAGTCCAAAAGTTTGGACTCTAAATGCAAAAATCTGGACGCTAAGTGAAATTAGCGTCCAATTTTTGGACGCTAAAATTGGACGCGAAAACGCTTGACTCTAAATTTTTGAATTTGGCGTCCATGTGGACTCCAGAAATTGGCGTCCACGTGGACTCCAGAATTTGGCGTCCACGTGGACTCCAGAATTTGGCGTCCACGTGGACTCCAGAATTTGGCGTCCATATAACCAAAAAAAAAAATTAATTATTTTAAAAAAGAAATATTATATAAAATATTATAACAAATATAATATATAATATCCGAAATTTTATAATGTGCGTACAAAATATAATACATAATATTCGATATTGTTTAATGTTTGTACATAATGTAGCAAAATAGATAATACGTAAATCCTACGAAGGAGGTGGCTGGTGAGACGTGGGACCATCAGAATCAAAGCGTGAACGAGAAAAGTATATCTCCATCTGTCGCTGCATCTCCTTGAATCGTCGGTTATTCTTTTGTTGGTGGCGCTCTAACATCTCTTCGTGTCGTCGTGCAGTCTCCTGTTGCTGGCGCTCTAACGTCTTAACTCGAATGCGGAGGTGCTCGTTTTCGCGTCTGATCTCCATCGCACGTGTGC
>CANYCX010237837.1:0-11762 GCA_948193385.1 Breynia disticha f. nivosa | reverse complement strand
TGTTGTCATTTTTGTATTTTGGATTTGTACATATTGTACATTTTTGTATATACACGCAGGTTTTTAGTTTGAATGTTTTCAAACTATTTTTCTTCCGCTACTGATTTGTTTTACGAATAAATAGGATTGGGCCGAGTTTTATAAAATAGCGTGTATATATCTTTTTAAATTCTCTCTCCTCTGACTTTATATTTGATTTTACATCATTTATATATATTTATATTATTTATCAGGAAAACAGGTATTTAAAAACAGGTTCCACAGCCTGGATAGAGATTGGTAATGAGATAGTGAGTGATTCTAATTGCATATACTAAAAAAAGGGTGTCATACAAGACTGAGTGATTCTAAGCGTATGAACACTAGTTGGGCAACCAAGGGAAAAAGAGAGAGAATCCTTTAAGGAAGCAAAGAAAGAGAAAATGACATTGAGAGAAAATAAAAGGCATACCAATAGTATAATGCATCAGCACTGGTCATACTAGGTTCATAATGTGGATGATTGTTGAGTATTGAAATGTGTACATTGATGTATGTTTATGAATTATGATATATCCTATGATATGTGTTTAGGAATAAAGTGCCTAAAAATGTGACATGAATTGTGCTTATTTGTGTATGATTGTAAATTGTGGTGTGAAATGTTAATGAAGATGAGTATGTGGTACTTTATGGTAATATGGATGAGTTGCGGCTACTTGTCAAATGTGGAAAAGTTGATTTAATTGCATTAAAATGGAAGGGTTTAATTAATTTGTATGTGAATAGAGTATGTTGGCATGTGGATGTCATTGTTGTAATTGTTAGATGATTTACATGTGTGTGTATAGGAAGGAAGTGCATGTGACATGTTAACGGCTTAGGCTATGATCGAGTGATGTTGTACCAAGGCTAAAATATAGAATTCGATCTATGTTTGAATTGTGATCTATTGTTATGTGGAATGATATGGTTTTTATGGTGTGATGAATGTCAATAGGGCAAGTGGGTAATGAAGCGGGAAAGAGTGGTTGAATGTGTACGTTAGGTTTAGGATGATGTTAGTTGTATTGTAATCTTCTGAAATGGAGATGAATTCTAATTGTTGGTGTTAATTGCATGTTGTTTGATGTTTTTTCTTTGTGTTATTGTAGGAGCTTATGTATGTGGGTTGTATGGTAGGAATAAGGTTTGGTTTGATGCTAGATGAGGTGGAAATTTGGTCAAGTATTGGTATGATTTGGATTGTGCAGAGTTTATGTGTTGAAGCTCATTAACGTACGTTAATTATGAGTTTAACCCACATTACATAAGTTAACGTACGTTAATGGCAGGCTAATGTCTTGGATGGAAATTGCCAGAATCAATAACGTACGTTAGCCAAGGGTTAAACTACGTTATTTTGGTCCAGAAGGTTGTTTAAACTAAAAATTCATACCTTACATCAACCTAGAGTTAGTATATGATTTGGAACAAGTTAGGGACTTAAAAACTAACCTTCATGAATCAATTTACACTATAAAAACATGAATCAAACACCCCAAATAATGTGTCTTAGAATACAAGGAATGAGTTAAGTGTTTCATGAACAATGAAAGAGGACCTATCTAGGGAGACAAGAGTGAGGATAAATGAACTACTGCACTAGACTTTATATGGACAAGTAAGTGACAAGAGGGACATATGCTTACTGAGTTTTGTACTCATGTTTTCTGTGGTTGTGTTTCGTGTGTACAGATTAGGGAGGCTGCGACGTAGACTGTTTATCTTATACACTCTTTTGGAGATTCTTGGGGACTGTTATTGTGAGGCTGGGAAGTTCATTTACAAATTATGACTTTGTTTTAAAGGATTTGATGTATAACCAAATTACTTTCCATTTTTTTTTGAAAACTGTCAAGTAGGGCTTTTCCCCAAGGCATTATTGTTTTGATGATATGTTATATAACAATGATTTGTATAACTTTTCAATCCTTTCAAATGATATTCGAAATGTTTTCTTCTGCAAATCAGTGTCAACATATAGCGTTCATGTTAAAGTTCATTAGGTTAACAATTAAGAAAAAAATGGTTAGGAAAATAATAAATAAGCTAATAGTTAATGAAAATTTGTCTTGAATTTTGAGCATCACATTTCATCCACTCATTTTGCTTTTCTACAAACTGTATTTTGTAAACTCGTCATTTTATACTATTGTTGATACCTGTTGTGTAGGACTTTTCTCCAATGCAATGAGTTTTTAGTTATGTGTTTATAAAGCAATGGTTTTATGATTTCCTTCCCTTTCTTTTCAAATGATACTCAAAGGTTTTCGGAAAGTTAGAGTCAGCATATAACATTCAGTTGAAATTCATTATGCTAAAAAGAGAAAGAAAATATATGGCACAAAAAATAATAAATAAACTAATAGTTAATGAAAATAGGTTTTGAATATTGAGTTTCACATTTAATGGTATCAGAGCGAGGAGTAGATTCCTCGCAGTATTTGCATAATTTTTGAAATGTTAGTAAAAATTTGAACGATTTGAAAATAAAGGTTTACAAATCTACTTTCTTCTTTCTTTTCTTTTACGGTGGATCCCAAAGACAACCATATTCTTGATCCAACGGAGTCCTTGGAGTCAGTGCAGGGACACCTGGTTGAGTCTCTGCACGATGGACAACCTCCACCTTCACTTGTTGTACCACCACACCCTATGTTCCTGTAATTTATCGACATAATGCAGCAGGCCACTCAGGCCTCTACTGCTCAAGCTGCACAGGCAATAGCAGCACAGGTCACGGCTGCTGTTCAGGCTGCTCAAGCCCAAATTCTTCAGGCTCAGGTTCTGAGGGCCCAGAGCATTCACGAGGAGCAAGAAAAGAACTATGATCGAATTCGTCGGCAGGGGCCAAAGTCTTCACCTGTACTATAGATCCAAAGGTTGCTGAGGAGTGGCTAAAGGCCACAGAGAGGGTCATAGGTTGTGTAGACTATACCCCAGAGCAGAGGTTAAAGTATTTGGTATCTCTGCTAGAGGAGGATGCATTATACTGGTGGGAGATGGGTCCCAAGGAGCAAAGAGGAGCCGCTTGCACTTACTTGGGACGACTTTGTACGGGTGTTCACTAAGAATTTTACACCATAGACCTATCGGGATCGTAAGAAGATGGAGTTCCTAGATCTGAGGCAGGAGAGTATGACCGTGGCTAATTACGAGAGGCCATTTACCTGACTGTCTTAATATACATTTGAGGAGACAACTACGGATATAATGTGTAGGGATGGATTATATGTTATGATTTGGTTATTATTGAATTTAATGAGGAATTTTGTGGTTCAATTGTGTGGTTTGAATATGTTTTATGACTTTGCATTGATAGGTTGAGAAATCATTTTCCAAATTAGGTGTTCCGCAATTAAAAGGAGTTGCCTGTAATTTTAGAGATAGGATTACAGAACTCCTCTGTATTTGTGCAATGCTAATAGAGGAATGTATGGAACATAATGCTGGATTAGGGGTTTTAGTTTAAAAGAGATTTTGTCAAATCAACCTAGTCTTAGATGTTAATTTAATCGAGAGATACTTTAGCAAAAATTAGACATTCCCGCGGTCCAATACTTGTTAATTCACAGTTAATCGAGTTATATATGTATGAAGTCCTACGATGAATTGAATCTACATATCTGTCTTTCCAATATTAATTTAACTCATCTTTTACGTGCTGTGATTTTTCTTCGTTCAATGGTTTTCATTTAGTTTAGTTTATTTAGTTTAAAATTTCAATCACAACAGATCCATTTTGTTAGATTAGATAATAAATTGAATTGATAGTATTAGTACTTGACCGTCTATGTGGGATCAACACTCGATACTCTGGGTTCTATACTATTGTTCGGTAGGTGCAATTGCCTAACGAGCCGTGGTTTTAGTACCACTCGTTCATATCAAGTTTTTGGCGCCGTTGCCAGGGAAGATTCAAGATTAGGAACGCAATTTAACTATTATTCTAATCGTTTTCTTTTATTTTTCTTTTCTACTAGTTGTTTTCTTTCTCTGGATTTTATGCTTGGTTGTGTATTCTGTTGACTGTTTCGTAGGTTCACAGGTGGTTTATGACCAGGTGTGACAATTCCAACCTTGTCAAAATATATCCTAAGATTGAACGCACAATCCTCCTTCGACGTTGCAAACAACTATCGAAGGAAGCCACAATTGATCTCAAAAGCAAAAGCAACTTAGATTCAGAGCACTAAGCAACTCCAGCCATGACAGATCACAATCCAAGGACCATGTTCTACTATGTTCGGCAGGATATGATAAGGACTACATTAACGGGCAGCTAACAACTTCGAGATCAAGCCAAATGTCATCCAAATGGTCCAACAATATGTTGAGTTACTAGACCTTGCTCTTTTGAGTTTATTGTGTGAAAAAGTCTTAGCTGGTTTAGGAGCTAGTATAAATTTGATGCCATATAATATGTTTAAACAGCTAGGCTTAGGTGAACGTCAGCCTACTAGCATGAGTTTGCAGTTGGTAGATAGATCGATAAAAATTTTATGATGTTTTAATGAGAGTGGATAAGTTTATATTTGCTGTTGATTTTATGATTCTAGACATGGATGAGGATGTTAAGGTCCCTTTGGTCTTAGAGAGTTTGATTTGGAAATCAAAGACAAATGCATAGTTGAAAACGTGGCGACTGGCCACATGTCTTGTCTAGAGGGCGTTATCGACGACCCAAAAACAAAGCTACCACTCAATGACTCTTTCCCCGATGAAGAACTGTTCATAATGACCTAGGTAAGTACTCAATTCCAATATTTCGTCGACATTGCAAATTATTTGCCGACTGACATTCTTCCCTAATAACACTCATACCAGTAGAAGAAAAAATTCTTCTCTGATATGAAGTACTATTTTTTGGAAGAACCATTTTTGTTTTGTATTTATGCAGATCAAGAGATCTGGAAATGTGTTTTACAAAGAAAGGATGGCAAATTCTGAGTCACTGACATTAAGGACCAACTAGAGGTCATTATAGTGCCAATCGCATAGCACAGAAAGCATTAGAGGCAGGTTTCTACTAGCCCTCTTTATTTAAGTATGAACAGAGGTATGTTTTCATTTGCGACAATTGTCAATGCTCAAGTAATATCTCTCGTCACGATGAAATGCCTCGGAATTCTATTGTTGTTTGCAAAGTGTTTGATTTATGAGGAATTGATTTTATGGGTATGTTACTTATATCTTATGGTCATAAGTACATCTTGTTGTGCTATGTGTTGAAATGGGTTGAGGTGCAAGCCTTACCTGTTAATGACGCTAGGGTTGTAATGAAGTTTTTAAAGTCAATATTTTCTTGGTTTGGCTCACCTCAAGCAATTATTAGTGATAGAGCTTCACACTTCTGTAACAATGAATTCTCTAAAACACTTAATAGGTATGGTGTTACTCATAAAGTGTCAACTACGTATCACCCATAAATTAGTAGTCAAGTAGAGGTCACTAATCGAGAATTGAAACATATCTTAGAAATATCTGTTGAGCGTCATAGAAAAGACTACTCGGTCAAATTAGAGGATGTCTTGTGGGCCTATCGTACTGCCTTTAAGACACCCACAAGTTTCACACCATTCAGACTACTCTAAGGCAAAGTATGTCACCTTCCAGTTGAACTTGAGCATAAGGCCTTTTGGGCCATTAGAACTGCCAATCTTGATCTATCTCTTGTAGGTACGCACAGAAAACTTCAGCTCAATGAGCTAAATGAATGGAGGATGGAAGCGTATGTGAACAGTAAGCTTTACAAGGAACAATGCAAACATTACCATGACTGGTGTCTCAAAACTGCAAAGAACTTCGTCGAGGGTGACTATGTTCTTCTGTAAAACTCTCAATTGAGGCTCTTTCTTAGGAAGTTGAAATCCAAGTGATTCGTTCTGTTCCAAGTGGCTCGAGTCTTTCCCTTTGGAACTATAGAGGTATCTCACCCCGATAAAGGCATGTTCAAGGTAAATGGTCACCGTTTAAAGTTATATCATGGAGAGGTCATTTTGGACCTCAATAAGGAAGTTATCTCTCTCACCCCTCCTAACACTAGCATGGTTTAGAGGTATCTGTGAGGCTCAAAACGTTAAATAAATGCTTCTTGGGTGGCAACCCAAGGTTTATGTTTATGTCCTTTCTTTTGGTTTCTTTTGTTTTATTTGATGTGTTTTTAGTTTTTCATGTAGGTACAATGATCCAGAATTAAACAGATACATTTTTTATGTCTGACAACTATTTTGTGGTAGTCCATCAATCTGAAACGGTTTGAGAAAATGTTTTCCAAAATGTTTCAATTAAAACGATTTCAAAAATGATTTCAACAAAATGTTTCATAAAACGTTTCAGTTACAGTGACTTATAGTGCTTTAGAATGATTTAGGATATGGTTTATATAAACCGTTTCTCTAGCCGTTTCAAAAACAGGGATTTTCCAGAATTGGGAACGGTTTGCCAAACGGTTTATGTAAACTATTTCATAAACCATTCCACTTACAACAGTTTTTGGTAATCCAAAACGATCTCGAAAACAGTTTGTGTAAACCATTTCAAAAACTAATTCGACTCGCGGGTTTGCCTTAAATAGACTAAAACCCTAACTCTCCTCATTCCAAAACATTTCAAAACACCCTAAGTTATTTCCCCTATAATTCTGCCAATCCATTTCCAGTCGTTTTTATGCCAAAATCAAGGTTTGAGGGTTTTTCTCCTTAGTTTTGGTTATGATTCTTGTATTTTATTGGTATTTGAGTTGTAATTATGCTTAAGAATGCTCTAAGTGAAAATTTTGTACTTTATTCTGGTTTTGTTATGACCCGATGCATGAATTGTGACTTTTTTTGTGATTTTGGTAACCCGAAGGAACTTTGTGCTTAATATTAGTTGTTCTTTATGTAGAAAAGTGTGTAATTGAAGATAATTGTGTATTATTGACATTCCTATTTGATGAATTCTTATGAATTTGTGGTTTTGAGTTATGTTAGAGAATGCCAATAGTGAACTTTGTTTTTTTCTCTTTTAAAACAACAATTAGGCTTTGATACAGTGGAATTGTGTGATTGCTTTGATTGGGTATCTTGGTTAAATTGCTAAATTGTTGTCGTGCTCTAAAAAATTGGTTGTTTTTACTAATTCCTTCTCTTTCTCTTTGGTTTCAGATGTCAGATGCAGGACCATCTTGTCGAAAGAGGCCCGCCCTGAGACACGACTAGGATCCAGGCAAAGCCGAGCAGTCTAACATTCTCCAATTTCCAGACGACCCAACCGTATGGATTGCCTTGATAACATATGCGACAAACCTTTCGCACCCATTCGTTTACCAGATGAGGAGACCCTCTAACTGCTTGGGCTCCACGATGAGGTGACGCGGTTGATCAGTGTCGACGGCTGGGATTGCTTTTTTTGCGATCGATAACCCAACCTATAGGGACCTGACACTTGAGTTTGCGCATCGTTTCATGTGGCTTGGGTCACGACGCATGGAATAATGATCACATCTATATCACATTTCAGGCCGGCGAGAGGGAATACTCATTGCTCCTGTATAACTTTGCATTCAAGATGGGGATGTATGACCGGGAGTTCACTGACAGCAACATCTTCGAGGAGTTACCAACTACATTTCCAGTTGGGGTTAGCGTGGTTGGATATTGGAAGGAGTTGACTGGCAGAAATGACTTCAATTCGAGCCGATCGAAGGCATCCCACATCCGTTTACACGCTTTGAAGTACATGCATCGGGTCATCGTCAGCACGATGTACCCGCGTATGGAAAGCTCTAAGAATGTTATGATGATGGATTTGCTCTGCCTTTACAGCATGGACTGGAACTACCTGGTCAACGTGGCTCAGCTCCTTGCTTATCCTTGCCGTACTATATGCGGGGCACTATGCCACACAATGGATGGAGGTCCTAGGGTGCCTCAATGGGCTATAAGTAATGATCACCTCGGCTTCAGCAAAAGGGAAGTCCTCTCTCATATACAGATACTAGTCTACCAGTAGGTTGCTGGGGGATATAATTACAGGTTGCGAGGGGAGGATGAGGACGTACCTTTGGTAGAGGAGGCTCGACAGAGAAGGCGGGTCCAGTTGAGGAGGAGGACCAGGCAGAAGAGGCCCTGGCAACAGAGGTTCCATCACCAGCTCCTCCATCTCATCATGCTCAGCTCGTAGAGATCCTAGAGCTCCAACACCGGTACAGTGCCATTTTGGGATCTATACACAGAGAGCAGTTTGCCCAGGGTGGCTATATTTAAAGACTTAAGCATCACATGCAGTTCATATTCCAACACATAAACCTATAGCCACCACCCTACCAGCCATCGCCGCCTTATGACTAGTACTGCCAGCCTCATAGATGGTACTATATGGCAGCACCACCTCTACAACAGCCACTGCCACAGGATCCTCGAGACGATACCTAGGATGATTGAGCCTGCATCATTAGCTAAATTTGTTTTATTTTTCTTTTATTTTCTTTTCTTTAACTGTGGTTTGTCTTCATTTCTATTATTTTTTGTTCTTTCTCTTATGGTCTATACGCTATAACAGAATGACTTGAGCAATGATTTTACGTTCTTGTCTGTTATCTTGTCTTAGTTACTTATCTTTCTAGTCAAGAACAGACATTTATCAATCATTCCAGTTCTCTTGGTGACTTCGCTCACAATCATATTCAGGGAAATTTACCACAATTTTTCATTTTATTCTTCTTTTCCTTAATCTTTTATTTTATTTCACATTGAGGACAATGTTATGCGCTAAAGTGTAGTGAAGGGGGTCATTAAAATGAAAATTTTGTAAACCTTATTGGAACATCTAACGTTTAAATTTCTGGCATGTGATTAATCTGTCTAGTTGAGTGCATTTTTTCAGTCACATAGTCATAACTGTTAGTGACCTTAGGAAAGAAAATATGATTGGTTAGTTAAATAATTATACACTTAGGTATTCTTAGTAGTATCCCAGCTTTGAGCATGCCAAACCATTTTGATGTTTATCTTGAAACTGTTCACACTCAATAATACTATGATTGTCTTGCAAATATTTGTGGTTAATTGAATTTGAGTTTAATCTATTGATGCTTTGAAAATATACCCTTGCTTGATTGAACCTAAAGTCCTTAAGCAATAAATAAGGTATAATGAAAAATCAAAGGTAAAGCTCTACTCCTCTTTTGGTACTTAAGATATGAGTATGCAAAGCACCTCTGTCACGACATTCTTGAGTGACTGAGAACAACCACCAAAAGTGGGTGGTCTTTGCCTAAAAAGAGAAGAAAGCAAAATCATTCGTGACAATGGAATCCAAAATTCAAAGATTGTTGTGAATAAAAAAGGGTTTGTAGCAATCAAGTAAGTGGAAGAATTGAGATGGAGCATAAAATGCACTCGATAGTAATAATTAAATGAGAAAATTTTTTGGAAAGCTCGTGTTTAATTATATCAACTGTAATTTTTATATTGATTTTACGGTGTTTGCACTGTAGTTATGGTTGTGTTGATTGATAACAGTTATTTGATAAAATTTGGAACTTTTCTGAATTTGGTTTATATACACACAAACGATATTATCTATGAATGCACTTGTGTATGTGTTAGTTGGTTAACCTAGCAATTTTTTATCTTTTGGACATTGTCAGTTATGCATGTTTTTGAACATGTTGCTCTTGACTACCCTTGAGACTGTATAGGAATTTACAATGCTAGGTTAACCAAGCTTGTCTTATAATTTTGAGTACTATTTGCTTGACGACAAGTAAACATTTTAGTGTGGTGAAGTTTGATAAATGTCTTTTTACACACATATTTCAAACTTGTTTATTTATCATGTTTTTCAGCTAATTATTAGCAATATTTTGCATTATCTATGTAATTTATGTGCCTCCAGGTTACTCGTGGAACATTGAGCGAAAAAGGCAAAATTCCGGTCAAAATGGAGCGCAACAACGAGAAAAGCGCAAACAGTGAGAACAACTTAGAGAACGGTTCACCCAAACTGTTTGGTATTCTGTTTCACTTACAGAGAATTTCCACTGGTCCAAAACGGTCTAGGGAATGGTTTACCCAAACCGTTCCCCAAACAGTTTCACTTCTAGAGGATTTCAAAGAATTCATAACGGTTTATGCAAATTATTTCCCAAAATGTTTCTAAAGCTGTTCTCAACTTACTATGCGTGAAATAGGTTTGGTAGTAAGTTAAAAGGAGGAGACATTAGGAGCCGTCATCTATCAACCATGTTTGCAAAGAACTCATTGCAGAGTGAAGATCTGAGAATCGAGCTGGAATTTCACCAACCCAAGAGAAGACCGTTATAGATTATGGATTTGTAAATTGTGTAAGAGATTCATTAGTTATTTGTCTTCTATGTAGTTTTCTATTGTTTTAGGTGCTTGTTTTGAGTACATTATGAACTAATCCTTCGTGGATATCCAAAGTAAAGGAGTCTTAGAATGGACTATATGTTTTGATTTGATTATTATTGAATTTAATGAGGAATATTGTGGTTCAATTATGTGGTTTACTTGTGTTTTATGACTTTGCATTGATAGGTAGACAAATCATCTTGCAAATCAGGTCTTCCATAATCTAAAGGAGTTGCCAATAATTTTAGAGATAGGATTACAGAACTCCTCTGTATTATTGTAATGCTAATATAGGAATGTATGGAACATAATGTTGGATTAGGGGTTTTAGTTTAAAATAGATTTTGACAAATCAACCTTGCCTTAGATTTTAATTTAATCAAGAGATACTTTATCAAAAATTAGATATCCCCACGGTCTAGTACTTGTTAATTCACAGTTAATTGAGTTATATATGTATGAAGTCCTAGGATGGATCGAATCTAGATATTTGTCTTTCCAATTTATTTTAACTCGTCTTTTTCGTTCTTTGATTTTTCTTCGTTCATTGGTTGTCATTTAGTTTAGTTTATTTAGTTTACAATTTCAATCACAACTGCGGCCAGATGGGACACATTGCTCAGAACTGTGATTTGGAGAAAGGGGCCGATGGAAATCCTTCCATTCTCCCGATTAATGTGAGAGAGAATAAGACAACGAGAGCCAGAGGTATGGGAGGATCCACTGCCTCCTTAAGTAGATTAGGAGGCACCTCTCAGGCTCCTACTACACCAACACCATAGGCCAAAGTGTATGTTATGACGAGAGAGGAGACGACAGACTGCCCCAAGATCATCATTGGTACCATTTCAGTTCTAAATACTGATGCACTTACTATATTTGATCCTAGAGGGAGCTTCTCCTCTATGAATCAAAACTTAATGAATTGGGTTCAGGGCAGGGAGAACCATTAGGATATCCAATAATAGTGTCTATGCCTGCAGGGGATGTCTTAGTTGTTAGCACAGTAGTTCGGGACTTTGAGTTAGTCATGGAATAGCAGAGGTTTAGGGATGATTTGATTGTTATTCTGATGAGGGATTTTGATGTAATACTGGGCATTAACTGGTTATCTAAAACTTGAGCTATAGTAGACTATTTTGTGAAGGAGATGAGTATTGAGGTCGAGGGAGAGAATAAAATAATCATGGTAGGCGAGCAACGAACGGTGCCTACATGTTTGATCTCAGTAATGACCGCATTTCGATGGATGAGAGAAGGCTGTGAGGGTTTCTTAGCAAGTGAAGTGGACTTAAATATTACACCTCTAGGAGTGAGTGAGGTGGAGTGTGTGAGAGAATTTTCCAATGTATGTCTAGAGGACTTACCAGGATTGCTACCTCC
>CANYCX010237829.1:0-12529 GCA_948193385.1 Breynia disticha f. nivosa | reverse complement strand
TGCTACTGGACTAGAGCTACGGTGATCAGATCTTCTGTCAGAGTTGCAGACGTCAGAGGTCAAGCTCCATAGTTCTATTTTTGCGTGCTTCCATTTTTGACTTTGTACATATTGTACATATCTTGTATATGTTACTATTTTGAGTTTGAAAACGTTTCAAACTTCTTCTGTTGTTTCCGCTGTAAAATATTTTATGATACGACTGTTTTCAGGGCCCAGTGGATAAATAAAATGTTATTTTATTTTCTCTCTCCTCGATTTTACTCTGATTTTATTATGTTTTCTTATTAATATTTAAAGATTATTGATTATCAGGAAAACAGGTATTTAAAAATAGGTTCCACAGTATGTCTAAGTATAATATATTTAATTACCGATTATGTGAATAATTAGCATCAATTACTGTTGTTGTATGTTGTTTGATTGCCCAAAGGAAAACTTATAATATACATGAATTGTTTGTACAGTTTGAATCTGTTTTAGTTTGAGCATATGATATTTAAAGTTTTTAATTCTATTGTTCTTCATTCGCAAGCTATGTCTATGATTAAGTTTAATGGGCTTAATTTCACTGAATGGTCTCAATCAGTTTCAATTAGGCATTCTGAATATTGATTAGACACCTGTGATTGAAAAGCTTGTAGTTCTTACTGTTACTAGCAGTGCTAATGAATGATCTATTCATAAAGTTTAAGAAAGATTGAATAGACTTAGCTTAATGGTTATGTGGTTGCCTGAGGCGAGCAACATTAAGGTTACAACTCCTAACATTTAGAATGCTAAGAAATTTCTAAAGTATGTAGAGAACTTTTCTCAATTGGAAAGTGTTGATAAGTCGCGTGCTGGGACATTAATATTGGAGTTAACCACCAGTAGGTTTGTTGGTACTCGTCCTATGCACGATCATGTGACTGAAATGATCAACACTGCAGTAAAGATGAAGTTCATAGAAATGAAAGTAGGTGAAAAGTTTCTTGTACAGTTTATCATTAACTCATGACCTCTTAAATATAGATCATTCTAAAAGAGTTATAATATTGTAAAAGATGAATAGAGTGTGAATTAGTTGCACAGTATGCTTACTCAGGAAGATATGAGACTTAGGAAATACGATAGTCATTCAATAAACCTTGTATAATATAAAGGAGCTAGAAAGAAGCCCTACAAACCTAAAGCTAAAGGTGTGCCAAAACCACTGGATGTTAATGCGACAGCTTCAATCCAGAAAAGGAACCTAAAGGTGTGAAATGTCATTTCTACAGAAAGTTTGGACACTTCCAGCGTGATTTTCCAAAGCAAAAGGCATGATTCAAAAAGAAGGGTAAGCCTAGTGCTTTTGTATGTTTCGAATCAAATTTAGAAAAGTTCCTTGTAATGTTTGGTGGATTGATTCTATATGTAACACTCATGTTACTAATGTAATGCAAGGATTCTTTACTACCCAAACCATAAAGCCTAATGAAAAGTTGTGTTTATGGAAAACTGAGTGAAAGTCCTAGTTGAAACTTGATAACCTTTTATATATATCTTTACTGACCTTGCATCAGAGTATTTGTAGTAAATGTAGTTTGGAAAATGAAAGTGTTGCTTATTTGTGGCATAAACAATGAAATGAAATCCTACTAAATTTAGATTTTATTGATCTTGGTATTTGTGTGGATTGTATTAAATGAAAACATATGAAACACAAAAACAAGAAAGTCGCCTCAAGAAGCACACACCTCCTTAAAATAATACACACCAATATATGTGGCTCTTATGGTGTTTCATCACTTAATGGAGAAAAAAATCTTTTATTACCTTTATTGATGAATTTTCACGTTATGACTATGTGTATTTGTTGTATGAGAAATCTTAATCAGTAAATGCTTTAAGAGTATTTGTAAATGAGGTTGAGAAACAATTAGATAGAATGGTGAAAATTATTAGAGATGATAAAGGTAATGAGTTTTATGAAATATATGATGAAAATGGCCAAAATCCAGATACATTTGTAAAGTTCTTTGAAAGTCGAGACATATGTGTGTAATACACAATGCTATAAACACTACAATGAAATGGTGTTGTAAAAAGGCGTAACCGTACTTTAATGGACATGGTTAGGAATATTTTAATCTATCTTCTTTACTCTTATCTTTGTGGATGTAAGCATTAAGAATGGTTGTTTATCTGCTAAATAGGGTTCCTAGTAAAGCAGTTCTAAAAACTCCTTTTTAAACTGTGGACAGAAAAGGAAACTCAGTTTAAGGAACCTGTATGTTTGAGGTTGTCCAGCAGGAGTATGAATTTATAATCCACATGAAATGAAATTACAGTGAAGAAAGAATAGTTGATTTCATTGGATATTTAGAAAAGTCCAGAGGGTATAGATTTATTATCCTAACCATAGTACGAGAATTGTTGAAATTGGAAATACTAGGTTCATTAAAAACGATAACATTAGTGGGAGCATTGTGGAGCCATAAAAAGTAGAGATTTAAGGAGTCAAAATGCAAATCACTTGTCTGTGACCTATTCTCAAATTTTGGTTCCTATGAATGTTGTATCTGTAAGTGTAGAAAATCAACGCACAAATGATAATGCTCCACATAATGAAGTTGTTAAGAATGAACCTGTAATGAATGAACCACAAGAAGTAGTGTAATGTCCTGGAATTTATACGAATTAAGTTATATGGAAAATAACTTAAAACAGAAGTAAAACGGATCAATTCACTTAAGTGCAGAAAATTCTACAGAAAATTACAGTGAACACGGTCATGAGCACGCCCCCGTGCTCATGGGTGCTGAAGAGCACGACATCGTGCTCGTGCTGGGAAAATCAGCATGGATCGTGTTGAATTAACTGTAGAATGACACCTTGTATGATGGAATAGGACCACGTGATGAGAAAATCACGGCACGACCAAATGGCATGACTCGTGCTCACGGTCGGGTTGAATGAGCTGAAATGAACTAATCGATTGATTCAATTCATTACACTAAAAAACAGAGGTTGGAAGCAAGAAGGTCGATTGGGAAACCCTAATTCCGTTCCATCCATTGATTTCAACTGGAATTAACAAGAAAACTGGTAATTCTTCCAAGAATCAAGCAAGAAAGTCATCTAAGGTAACAACTAAGCTTATTTTTGGTTAGATGAGTAATGAACTTGCTGGATTGCTATTGAGATGAGGTGTAGCAATTGTGTTTAGATACTAAAAACTGATTTGGAATGATGTTTAGGAATGGAGTTAACTGAATGAAGGATTTATGAGTGTTTTATTGTCTAGGAGGATCTAGACGAATTGGAAGCGGTTGAGTTGGTGAAGCGGTGCTAGGTTTGCACGTAATTCGAGGTAAGTGGTTTCCAGTTACGACGTTATATATACGAGTATTTCGTATGGTTGTAATATTAATCCTAATTAAGTATCTTTATACTTAAAGATTAATGAAGAAAGAAAGAAGAGCTTAAAGCTTGATAATTCAGAATAAACTATGTGAATTCTCATATGTGTATTATGTTTAAATAATATGATAAGCTTGATGAGATTTCTAGCTTGTGATTTATATGAGTATGATTTTATGATTATGATTTATATGCTCTGTTGGATTATATACTGAATTGATTTTATGTCGACTTATAATTGACATTATGTATATTTTAGCATGTGATTTGCTATGGCATATGAAAGCATGAGATTTGCTTTGGTTTGAGCATACATGTGTTATGTGAGGCCATTTGAATGCAAATATTCATTGTGTTGCATGACTTGTGTGACACTGGGCCGGATTAGTATGTTGGGCCTACAGATTACTTAGCATGTAATGTTCACTGTCAGTTGAGAGATTCTAGGCAGGTCGGTTGAGAGATTCTCGATGAGTCGGTTGAGAGATTCTCGACGATTTTTGCGTGAGATTCGCGATGCCAGTTGAGAGATTCCCGATGTTGACGAGATGCCGAAGGATGTAAGCCCCGGGCGTATACACGAGACATTTGGCTTTCCTTGTGACATGATTTTACTGCTGTTTATACTTGAATGCTGGATTAATATGATGGATTTCATATGTATTGTGTATTGGCATGTTTTGGTACTTAATGATTGTTCTTTGCAAACAAGTGTGATTATATGTGTTTTGGTTATGTAAACACTGCTAGTATGGTTAAGAATGTATATTGAATATGTTGAAATATGCATGAAACTTGTTTGCTGGAAATTGAGTGAAAACAGAAATTGAGGTATCAAAACAGTAGCTCAGCACGACCCCGTGTTGACCAACACATCTCGTGTTGCTGAACAAAATTTTGGAAATATGACGAGCACGTCCTTGTGCTCTAGGGTAGCACGATCGTGTTACCTGGGTTTGTGTTCATCCAGCACGATCTCGTGCTGTTCCCCTGCACTTCATTTATTGAATATTCTGATTACCACTTACTGAGTATTTGTGAATACTCACCCATTTCAATGTTAAATTGTGGTGCAGATCGTAGGTAGCTTGCATAGACTGGATTGCTGGTGATCAGAGGCGTATCAGAGTTGATTTTGAGGTCCGACTCCAGGATGTTGTTTTTAGCTTTTGTATTGTACATTTGTACATAAATATATAACAATGTTTTTGGGTTCTGCGTATGTATAATATTTTGTAAACTATTGAGCCGAGTGTGTTTTATAAAAGTAATGTAAATTTTTTTCTCTTTTTATTAAAAAGTGAGTTCAAATTTGGGGAATGGTTTTAAAAATTTGAGCTCCACATTTAGTGGTATCAGAGCAGGGATTAAATTCTTTGCGGACTATGCCAATAATTGGGACATGTGTGTGGATTTGAAAAGCTAAAAATTTGAAATTGATTTTGAAACAGATGCAGTCTGGAGATGATATTTCACCTGATACACAGCAGAGTCCAGAATTCAGTGGGAGGACAGGGGGCAGTACCAGCATCCCCAGTACCTCCAGAGCATCCTACAGTACCACCTACGATGCCTATTCCATCATACAACCCTATGTATGCACCATTATGGGAAATGCTGCAAGAGATGATGCAAAGTCAATGGCAGAGTTAAGTTGCAAAGGAACTGAGAAAGAGAAAGGTTCGGGAAGTAAATCGAATTTGAATATTGATAAGAACTTTGCAGAAGTTCGAAGGCAAGGGGCTAAGGTATTCGAGGGCATTACAGATCCAGCTAAGGCTGACGATTGGTTAAGGTATACTGAGAGGATATTGACTCGTATGCGATGTAATCCAGAATAAAAATTGAGGTATACAATTTCTCTTTTAAAGAAATCATCTTGGAACTGGTGGGAAGTAGTGCCAGATAGTAAGAAAGATCCTCCTGTGCTGACTTGGGATGATTTTTTGAGGAGATTTGCTGAAAAATACACTCCTCCACATTATCAGACAAAAAAGAAGATTGAATTTTTTGAGCTGAAATAGAAGGATATGTCAGTGGTGGATTATGAGTAAAAGTTCACCATATTGTCTCGTTATGCTCGAGAAGATGTGGACACTGTTAAAAAAAGAAGAGACAGATTCGAACGAGGTCTGAGGTAAGCTATTCAGAATAAGATTGCCTTGAAACCTCTGACTTATGAGATTTTGATAGAAGCAGGTCTGAGAGCAGAGGAGTTAGAATCTGAGGGGGAAAAGAAGGACAACAATAAAGAGAAAAAGTGATAAAACAGTTCAGTTTTTAGTTCTCAGTTGCAGAAGAAGACAAAAAAGTTTGATTTAGATCACCTAGTGGGATAGGTGGTTGTGTGAGTCGACAGTCAGGGCGAGGAGTTAGGAGGAGTGATTCCACCAGACCTCCTATTCATTCAAGTAGGGATACAGGTTCTTATGCTGGCAAAGACATGAGATTGTTATGTTTTAGATGTCATCAGGAACGACATTTTGCCAGGGATTGTCCACAGAGAAAGAGATCTCAGGGAGATACTGTTTTGAGGCAGAGTAGTTCGTGTGAGGCTCGTACTATGGTAGTGAGTGGCAGTGGCCGAGGTAGAGCACGACGTGGTTCAAGGTCTACTTCTAAAGATGGATAAGTTTCTAGGGGTGGAGCTAGTGGCTCTGGTACAACGAGTAGACCTGGTGGATCAGCGACACCAACAGAGTCGACACCATAAGCTAGGGTGAATGCTATGACTCGAGATGAGGTAGCAGAGGATCCAGACATTATCACCGGTACTATTTTTATTTTTACCTATCCTACTTTAGTACTGCTTGATTGGTTGATTCGAGTTCTACTTATTATTTTATTAGCGAGAGTGTCGTAGAACAGATAGGAGGTAGTGTTGACTGTTGAGCAGCTGGGGTATACTATTGTTGTATCTATGCCTGCTGGTAGTACTATGATAGTACGACATATTTTGCGACACTGTAAGTTGAAGATAGGGGAATCGACGTACATAGCAGATTTGCTTGTTTTACGGATGGCTGAGTTTGGTATCATCATTGGGATGTATTGGCTATCCAGAAATCGAGCTATGGTCGACTGTTACTCGAAAGAGGTTGTCATTGAGGTTGACGATGAGAGACGAGTGTTATTGGTAGGTGAGAGGAAAGTTGTTTCTACTTGCCTGATTTTAGCAGTTGTAGCTGCGAGATGGATTTGAGAGGGTTGTGATGCATATTTAGCATCAATGATTGATGTGAATCAATCAAAATTGGAGGTACGACATGTACAGGTTGTTATAGATTATCCTGAGGTGTTTTTAGATGAGTTACCTGGATTACCACCATAACGAGAAGCTGATTTCAGGATAGAGACGATACCAGGTGCAACATCGATATTTATTGCACCGTACAGCATGACATTAGTTGAGCGGTAGGAGTTAAAGAAACAGCTAGAGGAGCTGTGGATAAAGGATTTATATGCCCGACTGTTTCAGCTTGGGGTGTGCCTGTGTTATTCGTGCGTAAGAAAGATGGTAATATGCGAATATGTATCGACTATTGTCAGTTAAATAAGGTGACAGTGGAAAACAAGTATTTGGTGCCACGGATAGATGATTTGATTGATCAGCTATGAGGAGCTACTGTATTTTCTAAGATTGATCTTAGATCAAGATATTGGCAATTGAGAGTTGAGGACAGTTCACTAGAGAATACAACTTTCAGGACTCGTTACGGGCATTACGAGTTCATAGTTATGCCATTTGGGTTGACCAATGCACCAATGGTTTTTATGCCCCTGATGAATAAGATTTTTTTGGCGTTATTTGGATCAGTTTGTGCTAGTTTTTATCGATGATATTCTGGTGTAATCTCGAGATAGAGAGGAGCATGTAAGACATTTGAAGATTATACTCGAGTTGCTGAAAGAAAAAGTGCTTTATGCTAAATTCAGCAAATGTGACTTCTGGATGTCAGAGGTTATGTTTCTAGGACATGTAATCTCCGCAGAAGGAGTGAAACCTGATCCTAGTAAGGTTAAAGTAGTTCAGGAGTAGGAGTCTTCAAGGAGTGTTATTGAGGTTCAGAGTTTTCTGGGTCTAACAGGCTATTATCAACAATTTATCAAGAATTTTTTGAGGATAGATAGACCTTTGACATCTTTGTTGAGAAAGAATACTCTGTTCGTTTGGAATGACAAGTACGAAGAAAGTTTTCGCGAGTTGAAGAAGAGGTTGGTTGAAGCTCCAGTGTTGATGTTGCCTTCGTCAGAAGGTGGATTTGTAGTTTATACTGATGCTTCTGGAGCTGGATTGGGTGGTGTATTGATGCAACATGGTAGGGTGATTGCATATACCTCACGTCAGTTGAGACCACACGAGTTGAATTACCCAACTCACGACCTAGTGTTAGTTGCGATTATTCATGCTCTGAAGGTTTGGCGTTATTATTTGTACTGGGAGACTTTTCATATTTTCACTGATCATAAACGTCTCAAGTACATTACGACACTGCGAGAACTAAATCTTTGACAAAGGAGATGGATAGAGCTTCTGAAGGATTATGATTGTACGATCGAATATCATCCTGGAAAAGTAAATGTTGTTGCTGATGTTTTAAGTAGAAAGGAAAAAAGGGATGATGATTTGATTACTTATAGAGAGGAGTGTCTATTTGCATTGAGAGAGCTTTGAGTACAGTTGGATCTGATCGAGGATTAAATGTTAGCCACTATTAGTGTTTGATCTCAGATAAGAGATTTGATTGCATCGAGACAGAGTGAGGATGATCAGTTGATGTAAATAAAGAAGAAATTTGAGAAGGAAAAGTGGCTACAGCGCATCGACTTGATGACGATGATGTGTTGTATTATAGAGAGAGTCTATGTGTTCCGGATATTCCAAAGTTAAAGAATGAGTTGATGGTTGAAGCACATTATTCAGTGTTAACATTTCATCCGGGTAGTACTAAAATATACTGAAAGAGACTTGTACTGGTGGGTACATATAAAGCGGGATATAGCTGAGTTTGTTGCGAGATGTTTACCTTGTCAGCAAATCAATGTAGAACATCAGCCACCAGCTGGAAAGTTAAGACCGCTTAATATTCTTGAATGGAAGTGGGAGAAGATCACTAAAGGTTTCATTATCAGATTACCGAGGACGTTTTGACGTCATGATGCTATCTGGGTTATTGTTGACAGACTGACAAAATCAGCTCCTTTTTTAGCTATCCAACAGAAAGATATGTTGGATAGGCTTGCTGGTTTGTATGTTGCTGAGATTGTCAGGTTGCATGGTGTTCCTACTTCGATTGTATCTGATCGTGACCCTAGGTTTACATTACGATTCTAGCAGAGTTTGCAAAATTTGATGGGTACTCGTTTGAGGTTTAGCAGGACTTTTCATCCACAAACAGATGGTCAGTCGGAGAGGATGATTCAGACAGTTAAGGACATGCTCATGTATGTTGGAGTTTGGGGGTAATTGGGACGATCATTTACCTTTGGTTGAGTTTGTATACAATAATAGCTACCATTCGAGTATTGGGATGACACCTTACGAGGCTCTATATGGTAGACGGTGCCGGAGTCGAACATACTTGGATGTGGAGGATTTGCGACAGATTGAGAGACCAGAGTTAGTTCAGCAAACCCTGGATAAAGTGAATGTTGTAAAAAGATGTATGCAAGCAGCTCAAGATCGTCAAAAGAGTTATTACGATCGACATCACCGAGAGATAAGAGTATGCACTCAGTGATAGAGTTTTCTTGCCAGTTTCGCCTTGGTGAGGCGTGATCAGATTTGTGAGACGTAGGAAGTTGATTCCTAGGTATATTGGACCAGATGAGATTACCAAAAGGGTGGGACCAGTTGCATATTGATTGAGATAAGAGTATGCACTCAGTGTTGGATGATTTATAGTATGATGATTTATTTTGTTAGATGAAAATATGAATGAAAAAGAGTCATGTATGAACACGATGATAATGATATGTGGAATGAATTTTAAGATGTGTATGTGAATTGTTCTTTAATGTGTTGCATTCATAATCACACATCATTTACATTTTGCATTAAGGGAAAAGGCCCATAGGAATGTAAAGGAAAAATGCTTATAGGCATGTAGAGGGCAAAAGACTCATAGTATTGTGGAGCAAAAGGCTAAAAGAAAAGGAGCAAATGGCTCAATGCAGGTGTAAATGGGAACAAAAGGCTCAATACATATATAAGCGAGAGAAAAAGCTCAATGAATTTAAGAAATCCCTTTGATGTAATCTCGCATAAACATGCATCATTAAATTCATATGCATTTATATGATCAATGCATTAATTGAAAATTATGGATGAATGAATAAAAAATGACTTGAGCATTGTACATAAGCAAAGTAAATGTGGAGCATAGGATTTATAAGTAGATAAGTGTATTAAGTTATATGAGAGATGTGTTTGATATACGTTCAGTATGATATTATATGAGAATGAAAGAAAAATAAAGTGAATATGAAACAAGTAAACTGTATCTTTTGGTAATGATGATTTGGATATGTGAGACTTATTTGAATTATGATTTGATGTTGTTTATGACTGTAGGAAAAAAGAAATGGATAATGTGGGTAAGTTATGTGATACACATACTCATTTAGTTCATAATATGTGTTTTTGAAAGAAAGATGAATTAACAATAGAATGAGTGGAAATATGACTAGATGTTGTTAATAGGTGTGTGGTGCCTTTTTTTGTGTTTGTTAGTTTTGGATTTTTATGGTAAAGTTCATTATCTATACGATCAACGTACATTATCTTGGAATTCTTGATAACGTATATTATCTGTGTGATCAACGTATGTTATCTAATCCCTCTGTAAGGTGTGTTAAGTTTGTTGTAACATACCTTACTTTTCTATTGTGTGGACTGATAATGAAAATTACTCTTTGGTAACATATGTTACATATTTTATTCTCTTTACTTAAGAAAATACTTTGTAAATCGAGATGTATGATAAGTTGACTTGCTAGAATAAATTGTAAGATATATGAAATGTAGACCAATTTGTAAGTGTATATGTGATAAAGGATGAAGTTCTCCATAATGAATTAAATAAGAAAATTGGATAGAGTTTAAATAACCAATTGTGTGATAAGTATGAACAAGTGTATTAGGCTTTACATGGTCAATTAAGTGTTGTGAAAGTATATGCTTACTAAGTCCTTGAACATACAAATTGTATTTTTATTGTCTTGTGTTTTTAACAAATTGGCGGGGAGTTCCACATACGAGGTTAGCAGTGCAAGGACGAAAATTCTTATAAATGATTTAATGATATTTAAAATTCATACATGGTTGTAAATGTTTTTATTTGAGCTACTTCAGCTTTTAATCACATATTACCTTTACTATTGTAACATTTGCCTACTAAGGTAACATAATTATTTGACAATTATTTTTAAAATGCGAAAACATTATACAGGTTTTAGTTAATTATAAATAATTAGATAATAAATTTCAGGCGTCACACTTCAGCTGGTCGTATACTTGAACTTAATCTTTACCTGAAATCAAAAGCGATTTGGTGAGTCGCTAACTTAGTAAATATGAATACCCTTTCAAAGTTAACTATAATAAAATCTAACTTTAAATCTTATGGTATCATTACGTTTTAAATACTCTATCTTTTCGATTGATCTTTCAATCTTTATATTATCTTTATATTCTAGCTTCTTTGTTTATATAACTTTACTATACAAATAAACCCAATTGATCTTTTGTTCTCTAAAGTAATTTTATACCCTACCTATTATAATTATATATTTTTGATTTTTATTAAATTATCCACTTCTCTATTTTCTTTATCATATATCTTTATTGTAATCGATATAAATTTACTCCATTCAGTTTCTTACCTTAAGTTGTTACTCGATATGCAAGTTTTATGTTTTCTGTAATAAAATACATTGAAAAAAAATACTTATGTTGATTCTTATTTTCTTTAGAAAATAGCCTGCAACCAAGAATTCTCACATGCATATACATTCATTGAACCATATTGTTACCATTGTCACTATACCATTGCTATTGAACAAATGCCAATTGCTCTAGCAATCATTACAGTAACTTCTTCATATATAATACAACACAAATACCACTGAATATTTTATATATGCAGATATCATTTCATTTTTCTATGTTCATTTTCTTTACAATGACTGTCCTTGATTGGATCTTAATCGGGATTTTCTTTTGTACTCTAGACCCAAGGTCTTTTTAGACCGAACGTCTTTCTCTAAGACCTTTTGATATCTTATAGTCTATAGGATCCAAAGATCTCTTAAATTTAGATCCTTTCAAGTAGTCACATTTTTCCTATTAAATTTCTACCATATGAATGTGTAACACCCTGAAAATTAGCCCATTTAACTTGGAAATAATAATTATGAACAAGAGTGAAACATGTGCGCGTGCATTGTTTGATTCCTCGCATGTGTCGAGGAAGTTGAGTGGTTGTGATTGAAACTAAGGTAACAAATGATCCTATCCGTGAATGAAATTATAAAGGATGTGATGTTATATGTTTGAGTGTTAACAAGGTTTAATTCCATGTTAATTGATGTTAAATAAGTTGATAAAATGTTTAAAATAAGTTATGGTTATGTATATAAGAGGATACGTAGGCCGGGGATCGAAAGGGGGTCGAAAATCACTAACTGTTGTAGCCTGGACTAGATTAACGTACGTCAATCTAGTAATTAACGTACGTTAATACAATTAATGTGGGTTAACTCAAGGAATAACATACATTATCGGGGGTCTGGACATGTCATTAAATGGCCGAAACACTTCCAAACTATGCCATAACTCACCCCCAACAACCAAAACACTGTTCATCATTTCTTGACATTCCAAAGACAAAACATATCCTAGAACGACACATTTCCACCAGATTAACAACGTTTTCAGCCTTGAATCAAGCCTTCCTCTCTCTAGGGTTCCAAGTGACGAGAATCAAGGTAAAACTCAAATCCTGAACTGAAATGTGTTGTAAAATGGATGCATTTTGTAGGGTGTGTTTGGGTTTTTGTTTTAGTTCATGATTCTATAAGTGTTTAACCCTAAAACATAACATATGGAGAGATTTAAGAGATTAGGGTTTTAGGTGATTTT
>CANYCX010237698.1:0-15984 GCA_948193385.1 Breynia disticha f. nivosa | reverse complement strand
ATTTAGAAAGAGATTTCAGGCTAAGTTAGTTAATATTATACGTTAATTACCATGAGAGAAGGATTAATATAATTTAGGAATCGCCACGATCTAGTAATAATCACAACATAATTCTAATTCTACTTAACAGTTAAACAACTTTGGGGATTCGAGATCTAAGTATTGCCTTTAGTAATTATTTTTATCTCTCACTTTTTTATTTGTGTTAATTTAAATGTTAGTTTAGTTAGTAGTTTAATTCTTTTAATTAATTTCATTTCATTTGGTAGGCTAAAAATAAAAAATATTAAGTAGCTAGCAATCTATCTCTATGGGATCGACACTTGGGCCTCTTAAAGATGATTACTGCACTGATAGGTATACTTTCCTATTGGCAACGTAGGGTAGACGACCATCATTATACATTTAATTTATCACCTTTATAATTCATGAAATACAAACAAACATCATAACCCTGGACTTATTATGATTTTGTGTTTTGTTTTAATCATCTTGTCTAATTAAAACCAAAACAAGTTTTTCCAATTTCAAAGGCAATTAAAATTTTTGCCATGTCTAAAAAATATGAAACAATCAAAGCCATAATCCTTGACCAAATATTTTTTTGTTTGTTTATTTAACCATCTTGTATAATTAAACACAAATAAATTTTCAAATTTTTAAGGTATCATACATGGTTTTTGACATACCAAGCACAACCCTAGTTCTTGGTTTTTAATTAATTCAACAATCTAAATATCCAATCTTTAGTTATTTCACTTAGTTAAATTACCTAAGAGTGCAGAATTTTATCTTAAGGTAATCATATCTTTAACATTAAAATTAAAGATCACTAATTGAAGATTCATTCTAACATTTTATTCAACCTTTCAATTGGTTTCTAATAAGTTTAACTTTATAGTCAAAATCTTAGCATGCAAAATCAATTTCAATAATTAAATATGGCCTCATTCTTTTACCAATGTTGAGAATTATTCATTCCTAAAGCTAACAAAGAACCAGTGAAATTCAAAAAAAAATTAGCCAAACAGAACCGATAAGTATACAATTGAAGAATTAGGTCAAGAAGAATTTACTTCTTTTTCTTGTTAATAGATGTGTATGTTGTTGTTGACTAACATGGACTACTCTTGAGTGACTCCCCATTACCTTCACACACACACACCCCTATAAAGAAAGATTAGTTTTCTCTTTCTTTTATCTTAAATTCAATCAACTATAATCAAGAATTCTTATGTGTTTAATGTGATAGAATTCGACTAGAGAGAGATAGAGAGATGGAGGTCATGCAACACTTGAGAAAAAAATGGTAATTTTATATGTTTATAGTGTAACCCTAATTTGACCTAGGAGTGGCATACTTATAGACCATAATTCTTGTCTAATTAGGTTAGAGTTTTGAAAGGTTGAATAAGACTTGCATTCTTTAGTTTTACTCTAAGTAATACACCAAAGAAAACCTAATTTAGCCAAGAGGCCAATCAAAATTAATCTCTGACACTTTAGGAAGGAGGGGTACGACAACTCGAGAAAGAGATAGAGAGAGTCCATTAATTTTGAAAAAGCTTAACTAGTTTGTCTTAATCTAAGACAACCTTCTATAGGTCCATTTGTCCTCAAGATTTACATAGACAGTTTAATAAATATTATTTACCCTTAACAGGGTAAATAATAACTCTTGTAAGTGGTATTCAACAATTGTTAAATTGTTGCCTAGCAGTCTTATATGATTCTTTGCACTTTGATATCATAACTGTACAATGCATGGTTCAAGTCATCATTATTCTATACTATCAATTTCTTGATCTTATTTGTGATACTAAAATAAACACATTAATTACTTGAACTATCAATTAATCTGGGTTTGGCCAAACACTACTCACTTCACATATTAAGTGGTCATTGATATCATCTCTGTTATGAGAGTGGCAAACCCTTCATAAGGCCCAACAGTATGGACTATGATATACCTAATCATATGTGTATTTGCAAACTAGTTATAGGCCACATTTGACATATATCAAAGCATATCAAAATCCACCTAAGTCATATAAATACTTCTAGTCTAAGGATTCCAATACAAACACCATTACAAAAATATTTATGACTTCTAGTCTACCATGTAACATTTTGATTTAAGAAAATCAATCTAATACATCCTCTCTATAATGTATTTATGTTTTATATGCTCCATTATTGATTAAACATAATCATTTTATAGAAATACATACTAGTGTTAGCTCACTTCAAGTCCTATTGCCAAAGATAAACTAGAGATGTTTAGATGTTATCATTCAATGTTCACATGAATGACTATCAAGTACCTTACATTAATAATTGAACATGACTAACATATTGGATCATTTATCTATTTTGTATGCACAATAATTTAGATAGATAGAATGTGTTGTCTTATCTTTATCATTCTCTCATCATGATATGCAAGTTTTTGTAAAACAACTGCATTTGACTAAGGGCTCACACTAACATCCTAGATATAGTAGAGTTCTTCTATGACAGCAACGATACATTGCACAAGCTTAGGAGTCTCATTCACACTAAACACATACTCAATTGATATCATATGATTAAAGGAATAATAAAAAGATTTAATGCCAAGGATAAAAAAGATAAATAAAGAGACAAGTAAAGACAATGTTAGTTAAGTTGTTAGTAAGTTTGAAGCATAGAAAGTATGTTAACACAATTGGTTTTAGGTTTATGCCTAATTGAACTAAGGGCTAATGGGAGATTATTAATGTAAACCATAAGTCCAATGTAGTTTTCTTATAAAAACTTGCTTATCATTTAGAAAGAATATTACTAATAAGGCAACACATTTTATATGTTCTTTTTCTTATGCATATGGAACAAATAAAATCACCAATGATGTTAGCCTTGTTCAGTTATTAGTGTAAGGCACTTGATAGTAATTCATGTGAACATAAAGATGACATCTAAACACCCCTAGTTGATCATTGGAAATGGAAATTAAATAAACTAAAGGTAATATGTGCTTGTATGAGATGATTGTGTTTCATCAATCTGTTAGTGTAAGCCCTAGCCCAATACATTGTTTGTAACTTTTATTATTGAGTAATAAAATTATGAGGCATTATTTTATCACTTCATGTGTTGACTTCTGGTATATTTTTGATAAAATATCCAGGAATGTTAATTAAGCGATTGAGGTATCAAGGTTGAGGACCTTGATAGTAGAACCTGGAAGTTATGAGATTAACATTCTAAATATTCCTAGTCGCTTATTTCTATAGGAATAGAAATGAATTAAGACTAGTTGTAGTTTGTAGGTGATCATGTTCTACGGGTCACAGATATTTGGGATATCTAGCAAAGTGCATAGGTACAATGTAGAGCATTTTATTTGGAGAGTGATCACTATTTGCAATGTCAAATATTATCTTTAGACTGAAAATCACTATGTCTCTTGTTGTTATTTTTAGTGTACTTTGACATACGCCTAATGTGGCCGTAAAAGGTTGACAAGTATGAGTATGATTGGGTATGCTAAGAATCATAAGTAAAAGCATGAGTGAAGAGAAGGGATTGTCCCTCTCGTGAAAATGAGAGCAGATATCACCGACCGCTTGATAGACAAGATTGGAAATAGTGTGGCTGCACCAGAATGAAACGATTAGGTCATTTATTAGAATTTATCAATTTTTTTATATAGATCAAGAAAAGTCATTTAGCACTAAATAAGGTTGTTAGCGAAATACCTCATGCTAATCAAGATATCGGAGGTCAAGGGATGTATTTGAATTGTAGTAGGGTTGTTGACATCGCTCGTTAGCTATTTAATTTAGGGTGATCATAATGTCTTACTAGAGACCGCCTATGATTTATGAGTTATTAAACTCATTACCTTTATTAAATAGTCCTACAGATCGCACATGGATGATGGAAAACTAAAAAAAGGGTATTTTCAATTTTTCACCTTAGGTCAAAATTTGGCTATTGGGCCAGATTGGGCATTTAGGCTAATTTTGGTAATTGGGCCCAACATGGATGAGAAATAATATTTCTTACATGATTTTAAGACAAAGATTATTTACTAAATATGATGTCATAAGTGAAAATAAGTAAGAAAATAAGAGAGAGAATTTACTAAGTTTGTCTTAAATTAAGACAAGATTAATGTGGGATAAATTAAAAGATTAAATCTTTTATTTTCCACATTAAGGTCACGACAATGAGGGTGGTTTTAAGAGGAATTTTAATTTAATTAAATACTTAACAAAGTCCTAATGGCATTAGGATTTGTTAAGTGTTTTAATGAATTAAAACACTTGTCTTTAAAAAGAGCAAAACCCTAGTCTTTTTCATAAGAGTTGTTGTCCCTCAAACACCTCCATTCAGCCATAAGCCTTCCACCTAAATTGAGAGTGATTTAGGGTTTTTCTAGAAGAGAGAAAGTGAGATCAAAAGGCTGGTCATTAGTGTGATCAATGTGGTGCTCTCCCTTTTACAATTTCCTTATTCGATTGACAAAAAAAGGTGATTCAAATTATCTTTTGTCCTAGTAGATGTTTCTGCTAATCTATGGTTAGTTTTGTAGAGGAATCACATGTGGGATTCTTCCTCAGTGTCAAAAAGGCCATCTCAAAGTATTCTGAGATGGTAGTTAACTGTTCTTCGGTTAAAGAACTCACGGCCTACAAAAGAAACATTAAAAGTGAGTTTTTCTTTCATAATTTACGATTTTATGTCAACTAGTCATCATTTAGGAGTTAATATATGTGTTTCTTGGATTTTAGTGTCAATTTTGGCTGAGTCTTGACTATGTTCTTGATTGTTTTTGTTGCCATTAGAGGTAGAACATGTTAGAAATCCCAACAGATACAATGTGGAACATTGTATTTAGAGAGTGATCATTATTTACCATGTCAAACATCTATCCTTAGACTGAAAATTACTATGTCTTTTACTGTGACTTTTAGTGTACTTTGACATACGCCTAATATGATCGTAAAAGGTTGACAAGTATGGGTATGATTGGGTATGCTAAGAATTACAAGTAAGAGCATGAGTGACATGAAGGGATTGACCCTCTTATAAAAATGAGAGAAGATATCACTGGCCACTTGATAGGCAAGATTGGGAAAGGTGTGGCCATACTCGAATGAAATGATTAGGTCATTTATTCGAACTAATAAATTTTGTCATAAAGATAAAGAAAGTGATTGAATCAGGATGTTTGGGAAAATTCCTTATGTAAATCATGATATCTAATGTCAACGATGAATTTGAGTTGTAGTAAGACTGTTAACACTGCTCATCAGCTATTTAATCTTGGATGATCATATTGTCTTACTAGAGACTGCCTATGATTAATGAATTAATAAATTCATTTCCATTATTAAATAGTCCTACATATCGAACACAGACAAAGGAAAATCAAGAAGGGTATTTCTAAAATTTCAACTTAAGTCAAAGTCTGGCTATCGGATTGGATCGGGCATTTGGGCCAATTTTGGTAATTGGGCCCAATATAGATGAAAACATAATTTATCATTTCTTAAATGATTTTAAGACAAATATTATTAGTAAAATATGATGTCTTAAATTAAGACATGTAAGAGGATAAAGAGGAAAAAAATTAGGAAGCCTTGTCTTAAATTAAGACAAGATAATGTAATATGAAATAAAAGAATTTCCCTTTTATTTTCTTACACATATACATGACTATTAGGATGTTTAAAAATTGAATTTGTTTTAGTTTAAACACCCAACAAATTCCTAATTATATTAGGATTGTGGGTTAAGAAGTTTTATTAGATCAAACTCTTCTTTTTTAAAGATACCCGACCCTAGTCTTTTAACCAATGCAAGTTGTCCTCTCCCTATATTCCTCTCATCCATTACCGTGAGCTTTAGCCAAAAATCAAGAAGGAGATTCTTACAGTTTCTCTCTAAGATTTTCAGAGATCCAAGGGCCATTCATATGCTTTAAGAATCGTGGTGACAACCATTTCTCAATTTGTTCATTTGATTAGCTTATAGAGACGTGATCCAAAATTATCAATGCTAGTACACGTTTTCTTTAATTCGTGTGTTATTTTTGTAGAAAGATTGCATTTATGGTTCTTGGAAAAGGTGTCACAAAGGTCGTCCCAAAGTATTTCAAGATGGTAGTTACTCATTACTGCCCATACACCTATGACAAAGAAAGAGAATTGCCAAGGTGAGATTTTTCATTTAAAGATTATGTTTTTATGTTAACTAGTCATAATCCATTGATCAATATGTTGTTATTTTGATTTTTGATGAGGATCTTGGGTGTCTTTATGGATTTTTTGCTTCTATAGTTGTTAGAACACGTTAAAAACCCAACATTTTTAAGGGTAGTCTCTTCTCTTCTAGTCCTTTCTCTCCCATATTGTTTCTTTTATATCATGATCTTTCCAGAGAAATTTTACCATAGGAATCTTTTTGGTCTTAACTATTTAATTCTATGATCCTCAATCTAAACTAGTTCCTTAGTATAAGTTAAATTTTCTACTAATTGCACTTTTGACTCTAGAATAACATGTGTGGGATCAAATCTGTATCTTCTAAGCATACTCACATGAAATACTTTATGAATCTAGGCTAACTCAAAAGGTAAGGCCAATCTGTATGATAATGGACCAATCTACTCTATATTCTAAAACGGTCTAATGTTGGTGGGACTAAACTTTCCCTTACTTCCAAATCTCATTATACCTTTCCAGGGTCATACTTTCAAAAAGACCTTTTCACCAATACTATATTCCATTTCTCTCATGTGTTGATTGTAATAACATTTTTGTCTATCTTATGTAGCCTTTAATTTACTCTCGATCAGCTTTACTTTCTCAATCATTTCTTCTACATGTTTATGTCCTACCAATATATCTTCCCCTTCTCTATCCAGTATATTAGACTTTTACATTTGAGTCTGTATAAAGTTTTATACGGTGCCATACCAATACTGCTATGATACTGATTTTTATAAGCAAACTCTATCTGTGGTACATATCTATCCCAGGAACCCTAAAACTCCAAAATACAAGATCATAACATTTCTTATAATGTATGAATAGTGTAGAACTACTAATATCTCTAAAGGAGGTTGAATAAAGTTATAGATACTTTGAGCTTCTTTTGTAGAAATTGAAAGATTCAACAAGAACACACAATGTAGGGTCCTAAGACCTACGTCCACTACCTAAGCTCCCACACACTTGATTTTTGGCTCAAGCTACCTTACACATTGATTTGACTTATGGCTCAAATCCTACCTTATAATAATGTTGAACTATTCTAGAACACTCAACAAAATACAACTAGTTATGCTATGAGAAAGGATAGACTATAAGCTCATAACTTCTGCACAAGTGAATGATTTTTCAATACAAGAGAAACTTTGAGAGCACTATTTATTTATGAGTACTTAAAGCTTATGAATAGTTATTTCTTAAATAGTGGTCTTTCTCTTTTCTGAAGTCTTTCCTTTTTATATCTCCTTTAAAAATATAGTCATTAGACACAAAGTATGGCATAATTGGTTGCCTTGAAAATAGTTATTTGTACTGCAGAGCAATTTTTGGTCGACTGCCAGGTTTTCTTCTAGTTGACTGGAGATTTTTCTACTTGAGTAGCTTGATGTTCTGGTCGACTAGGAACTTGTCTAGTCGATTGGATTTTTAGAAAATCATTCCAATAGCATTTTAGCTCTTGTTCTACTCTACTAACACTTCTTTAGTCGAATGGAATTCTTCAATTTCATTCTAGTAACAAATTCAATTTCTGTCTACTCGACCAGTAATGTATTGGTCGACTGGAATTTGTCTTTTCTGGCTTAATTTTATATGGTCAACTGAAATTTGTTCTTCAAACAACAACATTTCAATTAGAACTTCAATCATTAGTGTGCCACTCTATTTCTGATCTGATTATGATTATGTAGTTTAAGCATGTGTTTTGACGCCAGATAGTTGTTGACCACCATCTACTCAACTAAAATTCTTCTGGTCAATTGGAATGTTATTCATCTTGCTTACTTCACTCTAGTTCTATTTTAATCAAGTCCAGACATATTTTGGTTCATTGGAAATATTCTTAGTCGACAAGAATGCAATACCAGAATATCATTTGACCATTCTACTTGATTTACTTCCACCATTCATCAACCTATTGATTTAACTTATCTTGCAGATAATTTTTATTAAGTTCGTAGATTTTACACATCATCAAAACATAAAAAAGACTTAATGTTCACCACCATTGGTCAGCAAATAGTTCTCTCAATATATTTGTCTATTTGAGAATGGAAAGCAGTAATAAAATTTAGTTTAGTACCCAAGGCACTCTACAACATCTGCCAAAATCAAAGGTAAACCTCAGATCTTTGTTTGATATGATAGATACAAGAACACTATGTAGTCAGACTATCTCTCAAATATACAATTTGGCTAATTGTTCTATAGATATTTTGACTCTAATAGGTAGAAAATGTTCAGACTTAGTTAATCTATCAATAATTACCTATGCTGTATCTTTTCCAGTTTATGTTCATTGAAGTTTACCTATTGGTGCTTAATGTCCTCCTTTCATTTACTAGGATACTAAACATTTAAATACAAACTTTGCTACGACTTTCTTGATATTTGTCCAATAATAGTGTTGCTTTAGAGTATGGTATGTTTTTGTCATTCCTAGATGCATAGCATATGGACCATTATGTGCTTCATTCAATATCTTCTGTCTAATACCATCTAGACCTGGTATATATACTTTGGATCCCATCATTAACATTTCATCTACCAACTGAAATAGGGTCTCAACACCCTGATCAATTTATTCAATTATCTTTATGCACTCAATATCTTGCTTTTGTGTTGCTTTTATCTTTTGTAACAACATTGATCTAATAACTAATGTTGCGACTAGCAGTCTTGATTCAGTTATCACTAGCCTTGCATTCAAACTTTGTAGATTTGTTAAATCGGTCATAGGAGTTAACTATAAACTAGATAAAGCAACATTGGATTTTCTTTCAAGTGCATTAGCAACTAAATTCGCTTTTCTTGGATGGTACTCAATTGCACAATTATAATCTTTTAACAACTCTAACCATCTTCTCTGTCTCATGTTCAACTCTTTTTGGGTCATCAAGTATTTCAAAATTTTATGATCAATATAAATAAAATATCTTTTCATATATACAATTTCTTTATATCTCAAGAGCAAAAACTACTGTAGTGAGTTTTAAATTATGTACTGGATAGTTTATCTTTTGTGGTTTGATTATCTAGAAGCATATGCAACAAATTTTTTATTTTTCATAAGTACACATGCTAGTCCTAAGCATGAAGCATCACTGTAGATGATGAATGCTTTTATTCTCAAAGGAATCGTAAGGAATGGAGCTATGGGTAATCTATAGTTTAATTCATCAAAACTCTACTGATATTGTTCATTCCATCAAATTAGCACATTCTTTCTATGTAATTTTGTTGGTGGAGCTATTATAATTGAGAATTCCTCTATAAATCTAAGATAATAGACAACCATTTTGAGGAAACTACGTACCTCTGTGACTATTTTAAGAGGTTCCCAATTTAACACTGCTTCAGTTTTCTTTAAATCTACTAATATTCTTTGTCCTGATATCACATGCCCTAAGTAGACTATGTGATATAACCAAAACTCACATTTACTAAGTCTTTCATATAGTTATTTTTCTCTTAATGTTTGTAATACTATCAATAGATGTTACTTGTCTTCTTCGGTATCCCTTGAATATATTAGTATATTGTATATGAATACAATCATAAACTAATCGAGGAAAGACTAGAATATCTTATTCATCAGTGTCATGAATGCTGCTAGAGCATTAGTCAAACCAAATGACAAAACTAAAAACTTATAATGACCATATTTGGTTTGAAAGGTAGTCTTAGGAATATCATCCTATGCTATTTTCAATTAATAATAGTCAGATCTTAGGTCAATCTTTGAAAATATTGTAGCAACTAACGATTGATCTTGTAGATCATCTATTTGAGGTAATGGATATTTATTATTAACTATTACTTGATTTAATTTTTAATAGCCAATACAAAACCTGAGATTTCCATCTTTTTATTTCACAAATAATATCAATACCTCCAAGGCAACACACTCGGTCTATCAGGTAACTCTTGTAATTACTTCTTTAACTCTTATAGGTTGATTGGTGTCATTCTATATGGTTGTATGAATATCGGTGTCGTACCAGAAATCAACTCAATAGATCTTCCATAAATACATCTGGATATTGTTCTACTATTGGTATTCCTTTAACATTATCATACATTATCATTTTATCAACTACATGTGCCAGATATGCTTCATATCCTTTTTGGATCATCTAAAAGGCTTGCATATCTGATACTAATCAACTTAGCACTATCTTTTTTTCTCCATAAAACACTACTTTATTTTTCCTTTATGGTTCAATTATTACTTCTTTTGTAGAACAATCATCTTTTGTTCTGTGTTGGGTTAGCTAATACATTCCTAATATGATATCAAATTTGAATAAGTCTAGTAGGATTAGGATTAGATTGGATATTAATTCTATGTTTTGTATCTTTATTGTACAATTTTTATTAATTCTATGTGTTGTATCTTTATTTTACAATTTTTACATACTATATGTACCCACATTATTTCACCCAAAGAGTATGAAATTTAATGGTTAATGGTTCTGGTTTTACTTTCACTATATTCATTATTCTGGGTGTAATAAATGAATTCGTAGAGCATACATCTCTAAGTGCATAAGTTGTAATATCAAATATATACAACTCATCGGTGATAACCTTAAGGGAATTCACAGCTTATTGTCTATACATAGTAAATACCCTGGCTTATCCTTGTGTCTGGGTACCTACAGCTCCTCTACCTCTACCAGAATCTAAACTCAATATAGCTCTTTGGCCTCTACCTTGGCTACCACTAGCTATAAACATTGGGTCACTACCTGCACTATCGACTGCAATCGAGATATGTTTCCTACAAACTCTTTTTATTCAGTCTTTTAAGGAAATTCCTAAAAAAAATGTACTTGTTGTCTGCAATAATAACAACCTCCAACCATCATCCTACACTCATATGTATGATATCTCTGACACTATAGACACAATGGCCTCATAGGCTCAAAAAATGAGGCTAAGCTACTTAGATCTTTCTCTACTGGATCCTCACTAAATCCTCTACCTCGAGATGTTTGAAATGGAGGTAGTAATGACCTAGCTCCCTTATGACCTCGATATCCAGTATAAATCACAACACACACATAACATGCAAACATCTTTCTGTACATATCTATATATACATATATGTGTTTGTCTGTAGAAAGAGAGTAATAAAGAACACAGCTGTCCCACCTGCTGGATTTTTTGCTGTGAACTTCTATCTACTATCTAGTCCTAAACCAAAATATACAATCACAATTGATGAGTTACGAGCTCAGTGAGTAATCATATCTAATTAATTATCATCTTATAATCTTATTTGTTATTGAAATTCTATAAATCTATATTGATATATAGTGAGTACACGTATATTTTATCATGTAATCTTATAAACTGTATTAATTCTTTTCATATTTCATTTAAAATTTTGAACTAAAGTCTGTACTGTTATCATATATTCTATATTCATTTTTGATTTACTGTATTTGCATTCTGTATTCTTTTCTATATCATGTATCTGTATTTTTGTATTTGTTTCCTGCATTCTTTCATATGAGTTGTGTTTGTATTACATGTTCTTTTTTGTGATCTATATAATATCATATATAATTATGAACATATAACTCTGTATCACTGTATATAATATCATACTATATTGTACTATATTATCCTATATTCCTGTGTCCAGTAATATATTATACTGTGCTTTAATACTGTCTCTGATAATATATCGTACTCTCGTCTCTAATAATAAACTGTACTCCATCTCCAATAATATAATCCACCAAATATAAATCACCATCAATACTATATCACCACCAATACTTTATATCACCATTAATATTGTATATCATGTTTCATGTATGTATATAAACATAACCTGTATCAATCAAGTGACTATATAAAATCATGTGTGTTTATTATCATTTCTATCGCTATATAAACTCATGTGTGAAACTATTAATCGTATTCACTGGGTATACGATTACGTATCTGTGTAAGTAAAACTATTTTTTTATGTATATAATGAAGTCATAAAGGATCATGTACTTCCTTTATCATATCTTTTAATCTGGATTTCATTTAGACGTATGATCATGATTTATTATTTATGGTTTTATTTATATGATTTAATTTTATATTTATCATAGTTGTATTTCTTATAATCGTTTACTGGGATTTCACCTATAATTTAGGATTTTACCTATAATCTGGGATTTCACCTATAATCATACTTTTAATATCATAATCATATCATTAATCCATATGCATATGCTTCCGTTTTCACTGTGCAAGTAAATTTACCTTTTATGTAATTAATGTTTATACATCATTTAAGCTCAAATAAATCACAGAAAGCACTTTGACTATCGGTATTGTGGCATATGGGAACCCTTGCACCCCACATCAACAATTTCCCCACTCTAGTAGCTCGAACAATTCACATATAATTAATATCTTTCAATTATCGCATACGTTCAACATGACATATTCTTTAATTATCTTTTTTTGGCAATCACACATATGACTATATTTAAAAGCGAGTCTAGATTACTCACCTATATGTCTGTAATATTTGAAGCTCCTCCAAACTCTGATCCCGGTGTTTTCATCTAAGAAATTTGTCCTATAAATAGGAACAAAAATCTTATAACCCAATATAATTTTGAATATTTCATTCTAACCAACCTATCTGTATAAATTCTCAAAATTATACGAATAGAAAATATGAACTCTGTAGTAGTTCATACCTCTATTCGTCTGTGATCGTTCATACCGTGTTTCCTAAAATTGGTATTAGATTTTTCTCCATTGTATTATTCTTTCCTCAATTTTTAAATTTCTCTCTCACTCTCTTATTCTCTCCTCTCTCAAGTTTCTTTGTTTCCTTTCTCTCTGTTTCTTTTTTGCTTTTTTTTCTTGCTCTAATTTACTTTTTAAAGCCTGAAGTCCTTTTCCTCTTCATGCTTCAATTTTTCAAACTCTGCACAAATCTGACAGATAAGAAAAATACACATCGTGCATATAGGCCTAACACGCCCCCATGCTGACTGGACTATAGATAAAAAGTTAGCATGGTGAAGGTGTTAATTACCACAACCCCCGTATTTAGCATCCTGCAATGTTTACATCCAAAATAGTGGACGTGTTCATAACAGTAAATCGTGTAGATGATCTTTTGACATGTTATACGTGTGTCATCTGCTCTTGAAGGGAGAAAAATGTCACTGGCCATTTGATCAATGAACTAAGAAGTGTATGGTAATATCCAGATGAAATAATGTGTTTTATTATTTATGTGAGATTTTAGTGTCATTGGAATATTAAGAAAGGAATTAATTTATATATAAGGATGACTTAGTTCATGCATTATAATATGGTTGACATTTAAGGTAAAGAGACCATATGAGATCGTATAAGGTCACTAAATACCAATTACATTCTCATTTGGATTGGATTGTCAATATGACTTACTAGAGTGCATATCTGACATTTAGAAATTTTATTTCCTAATAAAAATTTGAATGGACCAATAAGATCACACACAAATAATTGATTGAAAGGGCATTTCTTGTATTTCTATAAGGTCACATATTTGGGCTAATTAATTAGTCAAATATGTGAGCCCATATTGATAATTAAAATGGACACGCTGAAGCCCACATATAAGATACATGACCAAGGGAGGCTTAGCCTTAGTATTCTGCTTTTTCATGATTGTGTTTTATTTAAATAAAACAACTAATAAAACACACAAATTATGTAAGTAAAGTCAAGATAATCAAGGAGATATTTCCGAGAGATTTTAGAAGTTTCATTTTGAAAACAAAACCAATTACTCATCCATAAAAATGGCAACGGAAGGGAGAAATAGATTAGAGACAATTTGTGTGACATAACCCTATTCTCTCCCTATCCTTAGTTGTCTCTCCCTCTCCCTATCCCACTCTCTCAAGCCTTCTACCCTAAAAAGAAAGAAAAGAGAGACATTTTCTCTTATTTTTGTCTTTGGTTGTTAGTCTCTCTGTGACGCCAATTTTTCAAATGTTCATTTTTGAATAAAGCTGAAAATCGCACTATATTTTTTTTATTTTTAAAAAATTTAAGTTAGGCAAGTGATGTAAAAGAGAGAAAACAAGTACATAGTTTCCAAACACGTTAGTACAAATCATTCATCAATTTATAGTTGAAATGCGAAAGCTGTGGAAATATACTTAGAATGATATGCATATAAAAACCATCCATGCTAGTATAAGCATACATAGAAAAGCATTCACAACAACTCTAATAAACGGAACCCGACCTTCAGTATCGCACCGCTAGCCTCATCGATCACATCGTCCTGTCCCTGATACCTGTCACTCTGCACAAAATCCAGCAAAACACAGGTGAGTATTTTTAATACTCAGTATGGCTGTCCCTTAGTGTCACTACATGCTGGGGTGCAGGGGAGTCCTCAGCCATCCTGACTTATCCTCCCTAATGGCGCCCTAAAGCCATGTCACAACAATCATACATGTGTTTTTACATTCCCATTTAAGTGTTTATTCACTAAGAATTTCATCCTAAACCATTAGGATACTTTAGATAATCATTAGGACATTATTTAGGCCAAAATAGGGTTTTTGCACTAAATTAACGTATGTTTATCAATCATTAACGTACGTTATTCATCAAAAGTCAAAACCACAAACCCAGGTGAAGAATAACGCATGCCAACCCTAGATTAACGTATGTTTAATCTTAAATTAACGTATGCCAACATCTTCTTAAACATACGTTAATCATAAATAATGTATGTTACATTTCAAAGTAACATACGTTATTTTGCTTCAAATCCATTCTGTCTGAATTTCCTAAGTTCCTCTCACACATACACTTATCATTTCACTCCAAAAAAGTCTATTATACATCCTAAACATCACATTTAACCCTTTCAAACATAGAAGTAACTCATTACACCAAAATCAAACCACAATCATGAACATCCGTATAAGAAATAAGGATACCATTCTACAACTCAAACATATTTCCATTCAAACAAACCACCATCACATTCTTAGCAACTTGATCAACATCTTACATGTATCATTTATTTTATGCATCCTTAAGCCACTTCTAACATCTTTAACTCAGTTAACTTAATCATAATACAAGCATACATAAAATCATCATACATTCTTAGTTTTGTTTTTCATAATCCATTCGACCATAACATATTACATTCATCCTCTAGAACACATAACACTTCTCACAATTAATTTACACATACAATGAACATCATTATTAGCATCCATTCACCAACATATCATTACTCTTCATAACCATACAATCATTCGACACATACCGTAGAACTCAGGCAAGAGCTCCATCATCCAAACATAAATTATTGGATCTCAAACCACAACGAGGCATAATCATAAAGTGCTGAACACATTACACATATCTAACTCAAGCACATTTGCTCAACCACAATCGGATTCATATTATAACCCTCAAAAGCAACATTAGTCCAATTGAGCATACAACTCATTCATTTCACATATAACCATATAAGATTATTTCCATCCATATAATTCATTCATAACTCCTACAAGAGTCCAAATCATCAATCGCAAATTATGTTTATCTCATAGCCAAGCTCATACGCATTTACATTCCATGCCACTCAATAATATGTATGCATAATGAATGCTCGTGCAATGCTAATGCATTGTCCACACATATGTCCCCGGGGTTTAAAATCATCGGGTCAAGC
>CANYCX010237581.1:0-15719 GCA_948193385.1 Breynia disticha f. nivosa | reverse complement strand
TGTGTTGTATTATCGAGAGACATTGTATGTTCTAGATATTCCAGAGTTAAAGAACGAGTTGATGATTGAGGCTCATTCTTCACCTTTATCGGTTCATCCAGGGAGTATGAAGATGTACCAGAATACGAGGGAATTGTACTGATGGTTACATATGAAGAGAGACATAGCTGAATTTGTTGCAAGATGTCTACCGTGTCAATAGATTAAGGCAAAACATCAAGTCCCAGCTGGGAAACTAAGACCACTTGAGATTCTTAAATGGAAGTGGGAAAAGATTACTGTGGATTTCATTATTCGCTTACCAGGGATGTTTTGGCGCCATGATGCTATCTGGGTGATAGTAGATCAATTGACGAAATCGGCTCATTCCTTAGCTATCCGACAGGATGATACGTTGGATAAGCTTGCTGGTTTATACATTGCTAACTCAGGTTACATGGTGTTTTGACTTCCATTGTGTCTGATCGTGATCCTAGGTTTACATCGCGATCTTGGCAGAGTTTACAGGATGCGATGGGTACTCGATTGAAGTTTAGCACGACTTTCCATCCGCAAACTGATGGTCATTTGGAGAGGACGATTCAGACAGTTGAGGATATGCTCTAAGCCTATGTGTTAGAGTTTGGAGGTAATTGGGACGATTATTTACCATTGGTTGAATTTGCATACAAAAATAGCTACCACTTTAGTATCGGAATGATACCTTATGAGGCTCTATATGGTAGACGGTGTCGTAGTCCAACGTATTGGGATATAGAGGGTTTGCGATAGATAGAGGGACCAAAGTTAGTTCAACAAACCCTGGATAGAGTAAACATAGTGAAAAGATGTATGTAGGCAGCCCAGGATCGTTAAAAGAGCTATTATAATCGACATCACAAAGAGATAGAGTATGCGGTCGGTGATATAATTTTCTTATGGGTTTTGCCATGGAGAGACATTATTTAGGAGACGTGGCAAGTTGAGTCCTAGATATAGCAGGCCGTATTAGATTATTGAGAGAGTGGGACCACTTGCGTATCGATTGAGATTACCAAATGAGTTGTCTCGATTACATGATGTGTTTCATGTTTTTATGTTGAGACAGTACAGATCAGATCCTCGTCACGTGTTGAGAACTTCAAAGTTAGAGATCTCGATGGAGTTGACCCATCAAGAGAAGCCAGTTTAAATTTTATATCAACAGTTGAGACAATGTAGGAATCGTGAGATTCCAATGGTTTTGGTGAAATAGAGTTTTCATTCATCAAAAGAAGCGACTTGGAAGGTTGAGTCGGATATGAGGAGACAGTATCCCTATTTGTTTCGAGACTCGACTTCGGGATCTTGAGGTATGATTCGATCTTTACGAGTTTGAGGTTATGGTATGACGTTTTCACGTTGAATTGATGTTGTGATTGCAAGTTTAGTGAGAAACATAACTTGGTTTATTATATGAAATTGAAGGAGAGAGATTAGATCGATGAAAAGAGGTGTTTCGATACTTGCGATGTTAATTACATGTATGTTTCAAGATTACAAGAATGGTATATATCTATTCTTGCTGTTGTGTGTGCTGCGAATTGAGTTTTAAGGATGGTATGTTTAGTGTTTAAAAGTACTATATTCTAAATCTTTCGCGATTTGATCCGTTTTAAATTTTGGGGACAAAATTTCCTGAGTGGGGGAGATTTGTAACGCCCTGGAAGTTTAAGAATTTAAAATATATGAAAAATAACTTTAATTTGGATCGAATCGGAGAGATTTAGAAAGAAATTTGGAAAAAACAACAGATAGCAGGAGCATGAGCACGCCCTCGTGCTCATGAGGGATGATCAGCACAACATCGTGCTCATCATGGAAATTCAGCAGGCCCTCGTGTTGAAGTAATTGCAAAATGTGATTGTGCACGACAGAACAGGAACTCGTTTCAAGAAATACGACACGACCATTTAGCACGACCCGTACTCGAGGTCGTGTTGACTGGGATTAATCCAACAGTGCAGTGATCAATTGATTCATTTGAAAATAGATGAGATAAAGCTAGCAGGTGATAGGAAAAACCCTAGTTTTTATTGCAGCAATATTAGTAAGTAAGAAAGAACTTCTTTCTTGCAAGAACTTAAGCACAAGTTCATCTAAGGTAAGAATTGTTCTTCTTTTGGCTAAGATTTACATTGAGCTTGTTGAATAGACTTATTTTGAGGTTTAAGTGTGGAGTTTAATTGCTAAAAGCCTGCTGGAAATTGATAGAGGGTTGGTTGATTCTCTAAGAATGGATTTAAGTGAATGAATGAAAGATTAATAGTTCCTATATAGTTGTTTGATTGTCTAGGAGGATCTAGATGATTTGGCTCGAGTTAGATTCGGTACGGTGCAATTTTGCACGTAAATTGTGGTAAATGGGTTATGTTTAGGTGTAAGTGTTTTCTTACACTTACGGCTTTTATAAGTGTTCTTACACTTATTCATGTCTTTATAAGAATCTAAATGATCATAAGACACTTAAATGAAGAATGATAAGCTTTAAAAGCTTAAGAATGAAAGTAAAGGGAGAAATGATCATAAATGTGTTTTAAAGAACTTTTAAGCTTAAATGATGATTCTTGCTAATGATATGTGTTATAAGTATGTTGATATTTCCTTGTTGATTCATATGTGATATATGGATTGTATTAGTATGCTCATTAATACCATGTTGATAGCTTGTTGATAATAGGCATATGAAAGCATGTGTGATTGCTTATTTGCTTATTAATTATGTTGAGCATGTGAGTTGCTTGTGATTGAGCATACTTCAGATTGTTTGGCCATTTGTAGGCATTATTCATTCATTTGTGTTGCTTGCTTCTGTGACACTCGGCCAATCATATTCCGCGTGATATTTGCGATGGCGAGAGAGATTCTCAATTCTGGTTAGATGCCGATGACATTCCGCGTAAGATTCATGATGCCGAGAGAGATTCTTGAAGCTAGTAAGATGTCGATGCTGGTGAGATGCCAATGACTAAAATGGATGTAAGCCTCGGGCATTTGACATTATTGTATGTGTTGTATGGCATTCATATGCACACATCTGGGATTAGCATTCATTGTAGCATGTTTGATTCTTGCTTATTGATTTATGAATGCTGGCATATTTAATTCGAGATTTACATGATGATATTTCATGTGTGTTAAGTTGATATGGTTTATTGAGTATTTGTGTGCTTGCTATGACTTAAATATTGTGATGAATTTGATTGTTTTATGAGTGTACAAATAGTACATGTGAAACACTAGAAATGTGTTTAAAGCAACACCCTTAACTAATACTCAAAGAAGTGGCAAAATAGAATCGGAAGGGTAAAGTCAGTAGCTCAGCACGTCATCGTGCTGACCAGCACACCCCGTGCCGCTGGGATAATCTGGGACAGACTATGAGCACGCCCTCATACTCATGGGTGGCATGATCGTGTTACCTGGAAATGTGTTGATCGAGCATGGGTCGGTTGAAATTGGCACGATGTGCCAATTAGGAAGTTTGATATAAGCACGCCCCGTGTTTATCCAGCATAACCTCGTGTTGTTCCCCTGCACTTCATTTATTGAATATTCTGATTTCCACTTATTGAGTATATTTGTATACTCACCCTATTTGACTGTTGAAATGTTGCAATATTGACGAGAGGTCTGGCTCTGGGTTTTCAGTTTTTCAGATGTTGTTCATTTGTGCATACATTGTACATATATTGTATATATATATATATATATATATATAGTTTGGTTTTGTTTCCAAACGTTTTACAACTTCTGCATGTGTGTTTAAACTGAATTTGGGCCCAAGGGTTTTATGTAATATTTTAATTTTCTCTCTCATCTCTTTATCATATACTATGATATAATATTGAAAATAGACAAAAATCGGGTTATTATTTTAAAAATTTGAGCTCCATATTAGATTCCATGCGAAATGTGTCAAAATTGTTTTCATTGCATCATATTTTGGAAAAACTGAAGGTTTTGAAATTATAATTTCTATTGACGATGTATCGCACAACGCCACTGAGTCTTGAGAGTCAGTGTAGGGGCAGGGATCCACCTCAATGCCTAATGAGTAGCCTGTACAAGCTGCCATACCACCCTTTTACCCCGCATACGCTCTTTTTTGAGATGATACAAAGGATGATGAGAGCATCTGGGGGTCAACAGGGACTGAACATTGACCGTAACTTTGGAGAAGTGCACAAGAAAGGTGCAAAATCTTTTGAGGGAACTATTGATCCTATGGATTCAGAAGACTGGCTCAGACACACCAAACAGATTATCACCCACATGCGGTGCAATCTAGAGGAAAATTTTAGGTACACCACCTCATTTTTGGAGAAAGATGTTTTGAATTGTTAGGAAGCAGTTTTGGGAGCCAAAATGATCTCTCTACTCTCACTCAGGGAGACTTTTAAAGGGTTTTTGCTAATAAGTACACTCCCCCACTCTACTAGACTAGGAAGAAGATTGAGTTCGTTGAACTCAAACAGAAGGAGATGACTGCGATGGAGTATGACTCACAATTCACGAGGCTCACTTGGTACGCACTAGAGGAGGTCGCCACCGATCAAGAGAAGAGGAATAGATTGGAACAGGGGCTCTGGTTTAATATTCGCACCCGTATAGATATGAATTAACCCAGCTACCAGACTTTGCTGCAGACTGCCATCTGGGCGGAGGAGCTGTTGGCCTAGGAGGGCCGGAGGGAAGGCAATAGATAGAAGATATCTGGTGGTTCTAGTTCTGACGGGGGACGTTACAGAGCTAATTCCAAACCATCCTATAGTGCAGGCGGGAGTAGCAGACACTCCAGAAGAGGAGTAGAGAGTGAGAGGAGCCACTCCACTAGTCGCTCTACTTCTCATTTATGAGGAGCTGACACTTATGCAGTTGGGGATACTTGCACCTTCTGTTACAACTACAAGTCGGGTCACTTTGCCTAGGGCTGTACAAAGTTAGGAAAGCTAAAGAGAGGAGGTGTCTCTGGGTAGAGTAGCATCAGAGATAAGCGAGCATCTACCACAACTGACAGAGGCTAAAGGACAGGTGGATGAGCAGCAGGTACCACCTCAATAGGCAGAGGAGCTTCACAGTCAGTGGCTCCACATCAAGCCTGTGTCTGTACTATGATAAGAGATGAGGCAGAAGACAATCTCGACATCATCACTGGTATAGTTTTTATTTTCACACATATTACTTTGGTATTGATTGGGCTCTATATGTTCCTTTATTAGCGAGTCACTTGTAAAGCAAGTTGGGGTAGTATAAAGCTCATAGGATATGTGGTCGTAGTTTCTATTCCAGCTAGAGGGACAATAATAGTGAGGCATGTATTGAGGAATTGTGAGCTAAAAATTGGTAAGTTGGAGTACACGGCAGACTTAATTATCTTGAGGATGATGGAGTTTGGGATTATTCTATGAATGGATTGGCTATCCAAAAATAGGGCCATAGTGGATTATTATGCAAAGTGGTAGTGGAGGTTGATGGTGAGAGGAGAGTTTTGTTAGTGGGTAAGTGGAAGGTCATACCTTCCTGCTTGGTTTCGGCGACAATAGCCGCGTAGCTTATAAGGGATGGATGTGAAGCTTTCTTGGCATGTGTTACGTATTTGAATAAGGCAAAGTTAGAGGTAAGAGAGGTGGAGGTCGTAAGGGACTATCTTGAGGTATTTCCAGAGGAGTTACCAGGACTGTCACCTTAGAGGGAGGTTGACTTTGAGATAGAGACAGTGCCGGGAACAATGCAGTGTATGTGGCGCCATATAGGATCACAACTGTAGAGCTGCAGGAATTGAAGAGGCAATTAGAGAAACTGTTGGAGAAGGATTTATTCGGCCAAGTGTGTCATCGTGGGGTGCACCAGTATTATTTGTGAAGAACAAAGATGGGAGTTTGTGATTGTGCATCGACTAACTCCAACTGAATAAGGTGACAGTGATGAATAAGTATCCATTGCCTCGGATCAATGACCTGATTGACCAGTTAAGAGGAGCGACAGTATTCTCCAAGATTGGTGTATGATCTGGGTTCTGCAGTTGAGGTTTGAGGAGAGTTCCATTCCTAAGACGGCGTTTAGGACTCGATATGTCACTTTGAGTTCACAGTGATGCCATTCGGGTTAACTAATGCACCGACAGTCTTTATGGCCTTGATGTACAAGTTTTTACAGCCGTACTTAGGTTAATTTATTATGGTCTTCATTGACGACGTCTTGGTATACTCGAGAGATACAGAGAAGTATGAGGGACATCTATGAGTGGTGCTTGAGTTGTTGAAAGAGAAGAAGTTGTATGCCAAGTTCGACAAGTGTGAGTGTAAGACTCATTTTTGCAATCATAATTTTTGAATAAATATCTTGTTTTATGAGTATTTTCTAACTCAAAATTGCAACAAAAGGATTGTTTCTTATAGAGATCATATATATTATGAATAATGGAAGATATATCTATATATTACGAATTTTTAGAGAAACGAATGATTGGACATGGGAATAAGTTCACAAAAGAGTTTTGGAACAAAATCCATTACATAAATGATTTAAGAATGATAAGAAAACTTCAAAGATTAAAGTAAGTATTGAATACTTAGAATCCTTAATTCAAAGAAGCAGTCATTTTGAGTTAGTTTTGATGAAAGCAAGGATAGGTATTGTGTGTACAAGTAAGGAAAAATTGAAAATGAGGTGTTTACACATATGTGGATAATATCCTTATTAAATGAATAAACGATTCAATATTACTTTTAAGTAATGGTGTGAATGCGTTAATCAATTAATGACACCGAGATGATATAAAGTATCATAATATATGGAAATAGATTGTGTCGATGAGTAAAAATTCATATCTAAGGTGTCATAAGTTGACAGAAAATGCTTAAGAGTAAATTATGTAAGTAAATCAACTATTTAATATGAACATATTGCAATAAGGATGGTTGTAGAAGTATTTATGGATTAAGGGATTTCTGTATTGGTTTAGGAATGATCCCAATTATCCTAGTTCCATTGGAAATTTTCTGTGAAATTAACGAGGTCAATGTACAGATTAAGGAGTTTTGATCACATCCTAACTCCAAACAAATATTCAAGAATTATTGCCTAGAGTGATAGTGTCGCACCCAAAATTAATTCTGTTTATGTTTTATTATTTTCAAAAACATGGATAAATATATTTTTATATTTGAAAGAGTTAGCAAAAATACCAACTTTTAAATGTTACACATGATTTCCAATGAAACTAAAAAAATACAATTCTTCAAACCAATCGACTTGTTGTAAAAATCCTCTCTATCACTATTCATCTTTGTTTAAAATCATGCTGGAACCCTCCTTATGGACATCCTCCTAAACCTGCACACACCACAATTTAACAAAGACGTGAGTAATTTAATTACTCAGTAAGTGCTTTTAACAAACTTACCAAAGTAGTTAATGCATAAGTACTCGTTTCTTTTAATATTTTACATACATTATGAGATAGGGCAAGCATCCCTATTTAAACTATATCAAATTTGTTCATTAAATTCAATTGGTTTTGGTAGAAATATTTGTAGGAGGCATAGGTCGTGCTGCTGGCCCGCCCCTCGTGCTCATCCCATCAAGAACAAAATTCTGGGCACAAGTCGTGCCTAAAAAATTCACCATCGTGGGTTCGGCACGCCACCCGTGTTTCTCAGCACGTCGGGCATGCCGACCTTCTGGTTTGTTCGAACATTCTGAAAGTTTAAGCATAACTTACACAATTCCTCACACAACGTATCACACACTTTATGGCTTAACATTCACATGTTTTCTAGTCATAAAACACAACAATTTCACCCAGATACTCTTCATTCATATCACCACAACTCTATATTTTATTTAAGGCTTTCATCAACTAAAGTTAATTCTTGTTCTAAAATTCCATTTATCATTATGGTATTGTCAAGTGAAGTACATTATTTCCTTGTGTTTAGATTTCCTCTTCCTTTCCATTTAGTTTGTACTTAACTTAGTCTTTAACCTTAAATAACCATATCTATAGAGTTAACCATTTCACTTATCAAACAAACACATCATCAAATCTTATTACATAGACAATAATACCATATAACCTACTTAAGGTATAACCATACAAACCATCAAGGAAATCCATCAAGCTATTCCTTTCATATAATCATATATCAACTCAAGAACAATCATACTCAATAATGTCTACCATTTATTCATTCATAAAGTAAATTAACATTTCATACAATAAAATAAACATTCAAATTAATATGAATGTCAATGAATGCTCAATTTATATGTCGAATGCATTCCACACACAAATGCCCCAGGGTCTTCCTCTTTTCCTTGGCCCAGCCGGCATCGAGCTTCCGCTTGGAATATACCTTAGGCCCAACTTGACATCAAGCTCTCGCCTAGAACTATCCTCAAACCCAGTCTGGCATCGAGCGTTCTCTTAGAATCTTATGGCCACATGTCAAACAATGCTTATGCAACACATGAATCATATGCAATTTGTTATGGCCAATCATCATTCAAGTACATCATCAAGTATATAATCATACCATTTCCACATAATCTCATTATCAAATACATACTCATGTATAACAATTTCCATTCTCACTAAATCAAATGGTAGCATAATTTCATAACACTATACATTCTCATCAAAGAATTCTTATGCTTTGCACATATTTCTTAGTTCATAAGAACATAGCATAATTCACAATCAAGGCATAATCCTCACATATCATACGAACATATGATGAATTCATCATAAAAACAAAGGCATAATCATGTCATCATATCAACTACATACTCATCATTAAACCATTGCTTACATATATAATCCATATCATCAAGAATACATACTAACACAACATACCAATCATACTCATACCAAGTCCTTATTAAAACACATTTAAGCTACCATTTTAAACACAATTGCATAATTCTTATGTATGATTAACCATATAGATGCAAGACATACAATGGTAAGTGTAAACGACACTTACGTCGAACTCTGTAAAGTCACCGTGAAGCCCAACTCCGGTCCGATCTCCCAAATTAGTCTCCTATCACATATTTTACATACAATTACGTTAACCAATCATCCAATATAAACATTTAAGTCAAATAACACTTAATCAGATAAAACCCTGTTAATTTCCTCTTCTAATCATAACCCTAAATCACTAAGTCTCGTAAATTTTTTGATTAAACTATAATAACCCATCCACGTGTTTTTTAACAACACCAATTCAGCTATATATCAATATGTCCACATATAATTCATCTATTTCAGCTCAATCTCACCAATTTAGAATGCCATTCATTCAAGCTCCTACGAAAATAACTCATAAGAAATAAAGGTTTAAAGATTACCTTCCACATATTTGATTTTCAGTAAGAATCCGATAACAATCTGAGAATTTTTTGACCAAAAATTGATCCAAATCGACCTAGGGTTGAAGGGTTTTCTTTTGGAAATGTGTCGGGTGAAAGAACAAGTTTATCTCCTTCTATTTCTGCTTCATATGCATTTTAAATTACTCGACACACCCTGTGGCACAACTCGTGCCAACAGGCGTGCTATCTTTGTTATCAGCCATTGGCACAGCCCGTTATGTGGGTTGTGCTTGGGTCATACTGGCCTAGTTCTTGGCTATTTTTTGCCCATTTCGACTCATATCGACTCATACTATTTTCTATTATGTTTCCATTTCGACTTGTATCGACTCATACTACTTTCTATTATGTTTCCTAAATAAATTAAGCTAATTTTTGGGGCATTACAGATAGATTCATAATCGAACAAAATTGATAGTGAAGACAATGTAGTTGATTATTAACATGTTAGTTATCAGTGTTTAATCTTGAGAAATAAGTAGTATCTTTCTCTTCAAGTTTAGGCTTGATTTAGTTCTTGGTAAGAGATTGTTAGTGTAAACCTTATGCCCCAAGCATTTTTAGATACTACAACTAAAGTTAACGCAATACAATCTTTCTTTATGTTATCTTTGTCCATATAGATTAATGGAATTCCATGAATATAGATCTCAAGGCTTAAGCTGGCATATATGAGCCTTATGTCTTTAAAATCTCAAACCAAGAGATTATACTCTAAATATCCCTAGTGGTCACAAATATGGCAATAGTAGGTGAATTGAGACTAGCATGCTATTTCTAACATTGTGGGTTTAGTCCTACGAAACACAAAGGGCATTAGATGTCAGTTATAAGTCATAGTTACATGTCTAGGACATGGTCTTTGGATTGGATTCACAATAAGAACATTATATGGTTCTGATCCATTAGTGGTTCCCACTGTGTAAATCTTACATTAAAATTTTTAGATCTGAAATCTCTATGAAACTCTGCATGAATTACTGTATACTTTCATATATGTATAATTTTCCCATAAAAATGTGGCAAGCATGGGTATTCAGGTATTCATTGGTTCATATTAGAAAGCATAAGAGAAGTGAAGGGATTACCAGCTCTCGTGGAGAGAGAAAAGTCACCAGCCACTTGATTAGTGAATTGAGAAGTGTATGGCCATACCTAAATGTTATAATGTGTTTCATTATTTATCTAAAAGTTCAATGTCATTTGAATATCAAGAAAGGACTTGACTTAATAAGGATGATTCTTCCATGTCTTATGTAATTTTGGCATTTTAGGGTAAGGGACTATGTAAGATTGCATAAGATCGAATAAATTCCAACTACATTTTCATTCAATTTGTATTCTCAGTATGACTTGATAAAGTGTATATATGACCTTTAGAAAGTTTCATTTCCTAACAGTAAGTTTGAACGAAACTATAGGACTGCACGTGAAAAAATTGTGGAAATGGACAATTTTGGTATTTATTAAGGATATGTAATTAGGCTAATTTTATCAAACAAATGGTCGTATGAAAATGAGAGCAAAAGCTCATGGTCGTATGAAAATTTAGAGCAAGTGCTCATGGTCGTATGAAAAATAAAGGCGAGAGCTCTCTGTTCGTAAAAGAAAAGGATTGGCCTCGGGGTGTTCATTATTATGTTCATTGCATAAGCATGCATGAGGCATAATGGAGCATTTTCATTGTTAGGAACATGAGACTATAAATTATTATTTATTGTTGTGAAGTTTTTGATGCGAGTGTATGACATAAATGATGATAATGATTAAGAGGATGGAATGTGAAAATTCTGGCTATACATGTGCAATTTTGTAAATTATGATTGGCTTTGTTGTATGTGTGACTTGGACAACATGACCCCTGTGTTGATTCACACGGGCTTGTGCTAGTGTATTGTTCTTCATGTAATGTAACACGATGGTCATGCCCACCAGCACGCCCCGTGCTTCCTGAAAAATTATGAACAATCAGAATAGGTTGTGGAACTAAATCAAACTACAAACAATTCATATTTCATAACGCATATAAGATTCCAAAAATAACTACTTATACACTACATAGCTAGGTAAGTGTATTGTAGGTGTACTTACTGAATTTTATGCTAATATAAGTTGGTTTGGTTATGATTTATGAAGAGCGTTAGCAGGTATCTTTTTAGCTGTACTGACAAGTAGGTCAGCGACTCTAGTCTTTGTATATTGATTTGTAAAACTATGCATCATTTTGACATGGTGTATTTTACACTTCTAAATTTTGTAAACTCAATTTCCACGGTTTTAGCATCATTATTGTTTTCTAAAACATGAATTCACTATGGGTTGAATGGATATGCATTTTGAGGTTTTTCATGTTTTTTCTGTGTCAATTTATTTCCCTTTCTAAAAAAATATAATTTCTCTTTTATTTATTTATTAAATATTAAAAAGAGGTTTTAGGGGTTCACAGAATATGCAGGCATTTCTTTTACCTTTATGATGACGTCAACTAGACAGTCTAGGGAGCCTTCTAACATACAAGTTGAAGAAGATTCTAATAGGATGGAAATATTCCATATGCCTTTTCAAGAAAATAAGAGACCATGTAATGTTCATTGTTTTTATTTTGATGGCATACTATTAGAAAAAAAAAAAGAGAGATAGGCTTAATGAGATAAATGTTTGGATTGATGTCCAAACAACCAAATCAGGAAGTGAGTCTGAAGTGACATTAAGGGAACTAGCTTAAAGATTCATTGGATCCCTAATAGACTGGTTTGTTAGTGTCTTTGATGTCAGCCAGATGATGTTTACTGGAGTGTCTATTGCTGAGGCAATAATGTTCATCTACAACAAATTTGCAATTCCACACTTTATAACAAAAAGAAAGAACAAGAATATTTTTGAAATGAAGTGTTATTCTTTATTGCGTAGTGATATAAAGACACATCATCAAAGAATGGAAAATCTCTACTATGATCTCAAGGGAACAACTTCTCGAGAGATGAGACAGATCTTTGTCATATCTTTTCCACCCAAAAATACACCGCTTAATAGGTTCCTCCCAAAAGAATATTGGTGCACATACTTTTGGAGAGCTTTACTAATATGTTTAATAAACTATTGAAAATTTGTGTGAACATAATAAATTCTTCATGATTTTTACTAAATCTAACAACAAGAGAGTTTGTGATATGTCTTACTTGCAAATCAAATTCAAGGACAAATATTATGAGTGCAGATCCAAGAAGAAATCTCGCTCAAAGAAAATTTATACTCTAACTGGAGAAAAGAAGAAACTCAAGACCCAAGAAGAGTCATTACAGATCATTCAAAAGAAAAATAAAAGATAGTTCTAATCATTGTTTCATTTGTAGGAAAAAGGGGAATTATTTAAAGAGTTGTCTAAACAAAGAGAAATAATCCAAGATGATCCAACAAATTATGAAGATATCCTCTTTACATTCAGAGGAAAACTTAGAGTTTGCTTTTCTAAGAAAAATGATGATTCTCCTAATTAAGACTCTACAGTATTCGCTAATGTTTCTTCACAAGAATCAGGTAATTTGAATATATGGGTTACATGAGGCTTACAAGATCCAACCATGTTCTAAGGCTAAGGCTTTAACTTCTCACCACGTCGAAGTTGATCTCCTCACATCAAAATATGATCTCTTTGTTAAGGTCATTTGATTCATTGACACAGGAGATGCCTTTACCATGGTCAATCAAAGGATTTTCCCAGGGATATGTAAAGTAGACAACCAACAGTTCCAATCAGCCAATGGAAAAACATTCAATGCACAATTCAAATTAAGGATGCCCATTAAAGTTCAAACTTTCCTGGCCATTTCACTTAGACCAAGGTAATAGGAATTGAGATTTTAGCGAAATATATCTTGATTGGGTTTGATGTTATTAGCAAATTGAGGAAAGACTGCATCAGTAGTAATGGGCTTTTCATCCTTCAATCATCTTATGCCCTTATGGAAAAATTCTGATTTCCATATCCAGCTTCTATTTAAGAAGAATGAAGAGGTCAATCCAACAAAGACCACCCATAATTGGATGAATCCTACAGATCTTGCACTAGCACAGGAAGAATGTCAAAAGCTACTCCAACAAAACATGATTGAGCCTACTTTTAGTAATTGGGCTTATCAAGCATTTTATGTAGAGAAAAAGAGTGAAAAACGAAGAGGAAAGAAAAGGTTATTCAATGATTATAAGCCTTTGAATCTTTTCTTTAAAGATGACAAATTTCCTCTTCCAAATATCCAATCTTTTCCAGTTCATCTCCATGATGCAAAGGTGTTTTCAAAGTTCGACCTAAAAGTTGGATTTTGGCAATTAGGTATACATCTTGAAGATAGGTTCAAAATGGCCTTTTGTATTCCTATAGCTCGGTATTAATAGATAGTTATGCCTTTTGGATTAAAGGTTGCTCCATTATTATTCCAGAAGTTCATGCTATAGATCTTTGAGCTCATTCTATATTCATCACTTATCTATATAGATGAATTGCCATTATATTCAGCAATGACCGAAGCACATGAAGAATTACTCTAGAAATTCTTCTATCTAGCTAATAAATATGGAGTTATATTATCAAAACAAAAGAGTGTTATTGTTCAATCAGAGATCAAGTATCTTATGATGATCTTCAAGAATGGACATTATCAAATCGGGCCATATAATGTTGAAGGCCTAGCCCAATTTTCAGAAGAAAAACTCATGAGAAGAGAGATCCAGTCATTTCTTAGGATAGTCAATTTTGTCATAAATTTTATCCTGGAAGTAGCTATACACACCAAACAATTATAAAAAATGCTAAAAAAGAATGCTCCATGATGGGACCATCTCAGACAACAACTATAAAGCAGTTACAAGCTTTGCCAAAATTACCCCTTTAAATATTCCCAATACATACAAACAGATGTTGGTGATGAATACTAGGGGTTGTCCTGCTTGAAGAAGATAAGAACAGAACAGGTGAATATTGTGGACATGCAAATGGATAATATTTTAAGACAAAAAATATTCACGCAATCTAAAAAGAAATTTTAGTGGTAAAAATGGCATAAAGAAATTTGAGTTCCATTTTATTGGACATAAATATCTAATTGAAATGGACAATTCATCCTTCCTAAAATGCCTCAATTTTAAGAATAAAGAATTCTCAGTGCCCAGTGCTTGAGGCTTAGTAATTGGTTTATTAGGTACAACTTTAAGGTAAAACATATAAAAGGAGAATACAATGTGATTGTTGATCACCTCTCATGACCTAAAACCCTCCATATACCTTCTCTAACAAGGTAAAATAATTCTTCTTACCATCATGGCAAGTCCATTATACATTATAGCTATGAAAAAATGGATGTATCCACGCCTCGAATTAAGACTCAGAACTCCTAAAGTGATGAAAACTCATGCTCAAACCCATCTTGAACACCATAGATCCAGACTACTAGAAATTTATTTCACCACCTTCATCCTATAATAATATATGTATACTGAGCCGTATATATTCCTAACCAAACCATTTATATGGCCTGTCTCTTTTGCAAAGGATTTTCTCTGGTTCCTTTGGTGCTTAATAACACTCTACAAAATATCAATCGAGTTTGACAAAAAGAGATCCTCAGGAACCTCAACACTGACCAACAATTCCATTCTCTTGTTTGGACATTTTTAGAATGCTTTGATGAAATTTTGACTAAGAGAAGAAGCTGACTTATTCTGACAACATGAATTTTTTGAGCAGGTCAAAGGCACACAATGTGACGCCCAAAATATTAATTATTACCTTAGGTAATTTGATTTATTTACTCCAAGATAACAATTAAAATCTTGAACATCAAATTTAGAAAATTAATTTCAAAATTATAGTCATACAATAAAAACATTCATATGAAAATTTCATACATTCATCCTTCATAATTAAAAATAAATACATATTTACAAAAAATCTTTCCACAAAATAAGCAACAACAACAGGAGAAAGAAGAATATTTCCGTGCACCGCCCACCTTAGTGTTTGTCCGTAACGCTAGTCAAGTATTCCAACTGCTCGTCTTTTAATTCAAAATTTTCACCTACAAAAACTGCCTGGACGAGGCAGGGTTTTAAAATAATAACCATGAGTTTTGGAACTCAGTAAATAACATTTCCCCAAATAGGGACAACCATACACATTCATTCTATAAAATTATTTATAAAAATAAATACCAACGAAAATGTATACTAGATAATTTGTACTGTGATGAACAGTGTAGAACGGGTTGCGAAATGGTTTAGAAAACCGTTCGTCAAACCGTTTGGTCATTCTGTCAAACCAATAA
>CANYCX010237408.1:0-10539 GCA_948193385.1 Breynia disticha f. nivosa | reverse complement strand
CTTCAACAAGCACACATGATTAGGATTTTTAGAATTCACAAATCCTTCTGGTTGCCTCATATAAATCTCTTCCTTGAGATTACCAAGCAGGAATGTAGTTTTAACATCAAGCTGCTCAAGCTCCAAGTCATAACGACTCACCATAGCAAAAAGCACCCGAATAGACTTATGCTTCACAATAAGAAAGAGAACTTCATTATAGTCTATCCCTTCTTTATGTGAAAAGCCCTTCGCAACCAACCTAGATTTGTATTTTGGTGGTTCATTCTCTGAAATACCATCCTTTCATTCTAAAAAGTCATCTACAATCTGTGACCCCCGAATTTAAATATTATCTGCGTATAACTTCCCTCCTACAGACAATACTTAAACTCGGAAATCAAAATTTTAATAAAGAAAAATTCATATCATTCAAACTCATTTCACAACACATATATATTCATATATGTATCAAAACATTTTACAAAATATCACTAGGTTATAAAGGAAACAAGATTCCTAATGAATCCATTTTCAATTATAACCTTGCCAAAATACATATAATGAAATACAACATTGTCATTTACAACATAAGCCATAATCCAACATAGATACCCTGCCCACCTAGATCCTTCTTTATCAACTTCCTCAAATTTGAGCTTTTCACCTCGTCACAAGCAAAAGAAACTTTCTAGCGTCCTGCCGAGCGTTACAGGCAAACAATTGCGTGAGATATACTCAGTAAGCAACATAACCAAATATGGTCGGTTTCAATCACATTCAAAATAATAATTTATTAAAACACATAACCCAAATTAATAATGTATCTTAATTATGTGTCACAACCATACAAACAAAACTTCATAATAATCATGCTTTAAGGTACCTAAGAAGAACCATTTTCAAGCTTCACAGGTGAGAACGCGAACTGTTTTAACACTACGCGGGGTGTCGCTCGAGTACGCGGACTCACCCCCACACCGCGTAGTTCGATAAAACAGTGACAACCGTCTCTTTTCAAGGTACGCGGACTCAGACATACTACGCGGGGTCAGCCCGACACCGCGTAGTCTGTTCTTAAACCGCGTTCTGACCTGACCTGCCAGCTTACACTTGATTCAAACACCTAATTAACATGTTAATTACCTTTATAACACATATCAACCACATAAAGTATCAATTTCATCACAATTAATCAACAATCACCTTTATAATCCCCTAACTAACTCAAATTCAATCAATTATCACATTCCACAATTCTTCCTTAGTACATATTTATGCATATACATATATATACATATCTCATTCCACACATTTAATCTTCTCAATTCAAAATCATATTAACAACTTAATAATCTTAAAATCACCCACATTTCTATCACAACACTTATCAAACCATTAAACTCATAACCTCTTACATCACATCATTTCTAACCAAAATCATTGAATAAACATTCATATGATGCAATGTATGATAGAATGCTAATGCATTTCTATTTCATTCACTAAACTCTCTCTTTCCATATCTTACATAACTTTTCAATTTAACCTTTGACAGACGTTTGCAAACGGGCCTCGTCGGCCAGGAGTATTGGTTATCAATTTATGGATCCATATATTATTGCACACAAAGTGCCCATGATACACCCTTAAAGTGTAATCAATCTACGCACAAAGCGTCCATGATTAGAAATTATTATTACAAATAAATCTTCACACTCAATAAGAGTTTTCCACGCGTGCTCGGTATAGTATGTTTTATATACTAACCGTTAAATCATAGTTTGTTCCCTTGAACCAGATAACCACTCCTTCTTAAATTTTCTTTTCACAAAGAATATACATAACTATGCTCACTAAGAGCCTTAACCATCTTGTTCTTTTCTAAGAATTTCCCCATCATAAATGCTAATGCAACTCATGTAATTCAGTTTCCACTCAATACAGATATATATATATATCTATGTATTCATTTCATGCTACAATAACCAAATGTTCCACATGATCATCAATAACTTAACAAACCATCAAATCCTCAACACAATTTATTTTATAAACATACACATAAACCTCATTCATTTCATTTGAATCAAACTCACACTTGATCATATAATATTTATATCGCAACAACACATTTCCATATACCGAATTACCAATCTCAAACAAACATTCAAATTCAATCAATGACATGGAATCATTTCATTCCATGAATCATACAATTCATCATTTCATTCCAATATCATACAATTTTTCATAAAAATACACAATTCATCATTCCAAACATTCAACATTTTAACCAAACAGTCACACAGTCACACAAACCTAGAAACCGCGCTCGAGTTGCTTACCTGAGTTCTCACTTCCCTGTCTGGGAACCAGAACCTCCCGCCTCGTCGGTTTTCGATCCTCCTAAAACACATTTAAACCTTATATTAATTACTTATATGCGAACACAATTCGCTAAATCATAATTAAATGATATTTTACATCTATATGCATGTATATTACATTCTCTACCACTTTCTTTTTCCTTCTCTATTTATTACTACCTACCTTCATCCACTTCCTTCAATTTCATATCTCTTCTTCATTTACTTCACCTCCTCCTTACTTAATAACCATTCCAAACTCACTTAATAATCTCTTTATAATATAATTCCCAATTCCAACCATTCAACACCTATGTCATACTTCATTTCCTCCCACTTCCTTAACAAATTTCTTAAGTCATTTTTCCTGATTCCAAATTAATTTTACCACATACATTACCCAATCCAATTGCTCATGCCATTAACCTTAATAATGTCCAAAGAAACTAACCTTAACAACAAAACTTCAAAACAAACTTAAGTTCACATATTCCTATTTTCGTCACTTTACACATCCTTCCATAAAACACCATTTTCAAAGACCTAAACCATATATTAACCTCAAAATCATGCACTACTAGTTACTACACATCCATACCGATTAATCAAACCCAAAATCACTCAATTCCGACTTATAATCAATGAGAAATTCACATGTAAACCTCAACCATTCCAAAAAACGAAATTCACAAGTTCAATTCGTAAAAACTTACCAAATTAAACTTCTACTTCAATCCTACTGCCTCCAATTACCACCGTTTGATGAAACCTAGCTCGGTTTAAGGTTTTGGAAATCTTAGTTTAGGTTTGGAAGGTAAAACGTGTTTGGAAGGAAATGAGAAGAAAGATACCATATGTTTATCTATATATATATACTCAATTTGACCGTTTTGCCATTGGCTCAACCTTCGATCATTCTTTTCACTTTCTCTCTCTCGATTTTTCCTATCTTCACAAAATTTTAAATCCTATTTTATCTCACACTCTCCCACCAATATTTAATTAAAAATATTTCGCGAAAAATTTATTCGAATAATTATGAAATAATTCAAAATTCCCTAAAAATTCTTAAAATTGAGGGCGTTACATAAAATCCATCAGGAATATGTGCCATTGTTTCATAAATAGGTGATGAGTTCATTATTAGGGGGTGTGACACGAACAAATCAACCAATTTTAATTTGACCATGCTATATTATTTTAAAAAGAAGTTTCACTCTCACATCAGTGTAGCTATAGCTGTAAACTTTGAGAGGAGACGTGGGGTAAAATTAAGATTGATTTATGGTGCATTGTTTGCTACTCATGTAGAAAATATATCAACTTTCTCTTAAAGGTTCATAGGGGTGCCCAATGAAAAATTCTATGTGGAAGCTTTGAAACATATGCGACTCGTCAAACTTGATAAATTTAAAAGGATTCAATGAGTAGACATCAAGGGAATCAAAGGAGCCATGAGACCCCCCACACAATCTACCCTAACCACCAAACCTCAAGTTTAAATGGAAGCACCAAAATGCACACCACCACACGCACCTAATCTCACATCTTTGAATGTTGAGAGACGTGCTCCTCTACCCTCGGTGCACTCTCCAATATTCTTTGCTCTTTAAAGGAGGAGGAAAACCCTTAATCTTGGGTGACTCCAATTAGAAATACATTACAAGAGATGAGGAACAACACCAAGAGTTAAGGATTGAACAATTCAAGCACCAAAAAGCCCTTACACAACTAGGAAGGAGTGTGAAATGGATACAAAATTAGTTGAAGGAATTTTTTGCCAAAATGGGCCATTGTTGTCCCCCACCTCCACCAATGAAGGTGTTAGAACCTCTTACAAAGAAGAAATTTTTATTGCATTATATTAATCTTAGGGACACCAACAACGAATATGAAGAACTCTAATGTAGTAGAGATGGAATCACCAATCCAGGGTCTAAACCACCTTGTTTCCTTTTTTCTGCATCATGTAGGTGCATTCATGTTTACTTGATTTTGTTTTCTTTTGTTTCTTTTTCGATCTCTTATTGTGTATGCATTAATCATTTCGGAGCCGTTTACATATATTCATTGCATTTGATCTTCTTATTCAATTTTTGGTATTATGTGCAACTCTTTTTATTTTTTTGTCTCTTTTCTCTAAGGAAGTATAATGGATGAATGCTTAATGATGTTCATCTACCTTACGTTACCAACAGGCAAGAGTAACTATCGGTGCAGTAATCGACTTTAAGTGCCCGAGATCTCAATCCCACAAAGACAAATTACTAGTTACTTACTATTAATTATTATTTAGCGTACCAAATGTGATGAAATAAATCAAGAAAATTATATTACTAATTAAACTAACAATTAAATTAACAGAAATAAAAATCTAAATGATTAAAAACAATTACTAAAGGCATTAAACATTTATGAGCACGTTTACATTTATTCATTGTATTTGATCTTCTTATTCGATTTTTGGTATTATGCACAACTCTTTTTATTTTTTTCTCATTTCTCTAAGGAAGTGTAATAGATTAATGCTTAATGATGGTCATCTACCATACGTTATGAATAGGCAAGTGTACCTATTGGTGTAGTAATCGACTTTAAGTGCCCGAAGTGTCGATCCCATAGAGACAGATTACTAGCTACTTACTATTAATTATTATTTAGCTTACCAAATGTGATGAAATAAATGAAAAAATTAAATTAATAATTAAACTAACAATTAAAATAATAGAAAAAAAAAGTTGAGAGATTAAAAATAATTACTGAAGGCATTAATCATTTAGGAGCATGTTTACATTTATTCATTGTATTTGATCTTCTTATTTGATTTTTATTATTACGCACAACTTTTTTTTTATTTTTGTCTCTTTTGTCTAAGGAAGTGTAATGTATGAATGCTTAATGATGGTCATCTACCCTACGTTACCAACAGGCAAGTGTACCTATCGGTGCATTAATCAACTTTAAGTGACTAAAGTGTCGATCCCTTAAAGACAGATTACTAGCTACTTGCTATTAATTATTATTTAGCCTTACAAATGTGATGAAATAAATCAACAAAATTAAATTACTAATCAAAATAACAATTAGATTAATACAAATAAAAATTTGAGAGATTAAAAACAACTACTAAAGGCAATACTTAGATCTTGAATCCTTAATTTTGTTTACTATCAATTAGAATTAGATTTATTGTTATGTTTGTGACTAGACTGTAACAATTTCTAAATTATATTAATCTTTTTCTTGAGGCAATTAATGTCTAATATCAACTAACTTAACCTAAAATCTATTTCTAAATTAAATTAATTAACACCACATTAATTTTTTGTGAATTCCTCTATTAAGTTTGACCTTAATCCATAGGATTTAAGTCAATCTATCTCTAGATTTTCATTCAACTCCTTTAATTATGAGTGATCTATCGTATATTCGGTCTCGCGATTAGCCCTATACAGATCAATATGTAATATGTCATACTTAAATCTTAGTCAACAAACATCTCTGTAATAAAATTAAAAATCCAAAATATAGGATTTCATCTATAATTTTGTATATGAAGTCATGAAGGATCATGTACTTCCTTTGACATAACTGTTATTCTGTATTTAATTTTGTATATGTACTTTCTTAGGATCTTTCCTAGGATTTCATCTATAATCATATATTTTCTATCAAACATATAAATTATATACTCTATCAACAACATCCACACTTTAGCAATTCGAATAATTCACATAAAACTATATTTGAAAATAAGCCCGGATTACTCACCCTTGTCTCCATATTTTCCTAGCTCCTCGAAATTCTGATCTTCCTATAAATATCCAATAAATTGACCAAATAAATTTCCTTTAATCAATACCATAATCTAAATAACAAATAACTGGATAAATCCTGACAATTATACAAATGAATATTTAGAACTCCATAATTATTCTTACCTCTATTTCCTCGATTGAATATTTGGTATTTCCTTAATTAATATTTGCTTTCCTCTAATTTATTTTGCTATATTCCTATTTCTATTTCTCTCTTGCTCAGTCTCCTCTGTTTTCTCTTTCTCCTCTCGGTTCCTTTCTGTTTTCCTCCACCTTATCTCTTATCCGAATTGTTTGTATTTATAGAAAATGTTAGTTGGTGGCACTAGCTGTGCTTAATTGGCATGACCCGTGCTAATTATAGCTCATGGTTCAATTTTCAAAACTTATGAAAAATGAAAATATTTTAATTGGCACAACCCATGTTCATTGGCACACCCTATGCATGCCCTGTGCCAATTTCACCTCATAATGCTTCAAGTCTTGAGATGAATGTCCATTTACCACATCAACACACCCATTCTTTACTTGGAACGACCTGTGCCACCATCATGTGAATCTGTTTTCCATCATTTATGCATATCATCTTCCAATAATGATACCCTATAATACAACCTGTATTCTCATCATATTATAAACTCTTTTTGTTCTTTCTAATCAACATTCAGGTAATGTTAAATCTATTCTTAAATCTAATCTATAAAATTCTTAAATCTAATTTGTGATAAATTCATTAAGGATCCTCTATATGTACTGTAGGTACACTGATTATTGTCACTGAAGCTATTCTAAATCATATAATTTCAAATCATTTGTTCTTTTTCCTATAAAATAGTGGTATGTTTCTTCCTCTCTCTCTTCGGTAATTATTATAGCTGGGTTATATCATAGCACACAATGCACACAATTACATATGCAACTACTATCAAGGGATCATATCCCTACTCTAATACCAAAATAAAACACCCTAAACTAATTAGTAGATAAGTCATATAATTTAACTTATAATGTAGAAGCATTTAAAAATGTTTGGGTGCAAAGAGAGGAAGTGCTGAGGAGTTGCAGCTAACCCACTTATTGGACCATCTTTTAATATTTATTCCTGAAACAAAAATCGTAGTTGAATGAGTTACGTTCTTAGTGAGTAATCATCTATATTATTTATCATCTTTTAAATTTAGCAATTTCTTTAGTTCTTTACATTTATTTCTATATGTGAGGACATGCATGTCTTATCATCTTTATAATTTTTTTCTATTCTATGTCTGTGTTCTTTTATACATGTGACCATATGAACATGTATTCTATAATTTGTATTCTTTAATACATATATAAACATGTGAACTATGTTGTACTGTGTTTTACTATACTATACTATACTGCACTATACTTATGTCTCTAATAAATAAATATACATTAGTCTCCATAATAACTATACATCCATCTCCAATATAAAATATACATCCGTCTCTATTATAAATTCGTCTATAATCACCACCACTATCTGTATCACCACCACCTATCACGTATCACCACCACTATCTATGTATCTTGTATCATGTGTCTGGTTAATCATATGACTATGTTTTCATGTGGTCTTATTTCATTTGTATTCTTTTATAAACTCATATGTATTAAATTAATTGTATTTACTAGAATATGATCATATGTCTATGAATTATATGTAGTCATGAAGGATCAAGTACTTCTTTTGACACATCTGTTATTCTATATTTAATTTTGTATCTTTACTTTCTTAGGATCTTTCATAGAATTTCATCTATAATCAAATCTGTTCTAGCAAACATATAAATCATATACTCTATCAACAATATCCACACTCTAGCAATTCCAATAATTCAAGTAAAATTGTATTTAAAAATAAGTTTGAATTACTCACCTATGTCTCTATATTTTCCAAGCTCCTCAAAACTCGGATCCTACTCTAACTATCCAATAAATTCACATAATAAATTTCCTATAATCAATACCTTAATCAAAATAAAAAATATTCATATAAATCCTCCTAACAATTATACAAATGAATATTCAGAAGTCCATAATTATTCTTACCTCTTTTTACTCGATTGAATATTTGGTATTTCCTTAATTGATATTTGCTTTCCTCCAATTTATTTTTCTATATTCCTACTTCTATTTCTCTCTTGCTCACTCTCCTCTGTTTTCTCTTTTTCCTCTCGGCTCCTTTCTTTTTTCTCCTCTTTATCTTCTGTTTGAATTGCTCGTATTTATAGAAAATGCTAATCAGTGGCACAACCCGTGGTAATTACAACTTATTCTTCAATTTCCAAAACTCATGAAAAATGAACACATTTCAATTGGCACTACCTACGTTCATTAGCACACCCAGTGCCAATTTCAACTCCTCATGCTTCAATTTCTGAGATCAATATCCATTTGCAACATAAACATGTCCATTCTTTACTTAGCTCGACCTGTGCCAATATCGGAACACCCTGTGCCATCAGCACACCCTATGCCCGTCGACACACACTGTGTTCATCGGCACAATTTGTGTCTGTCGGCACACCCTGTGTCTATCGGCACATCGTGTACTATAATTCTTTTAGTCAAATATTCACCTTTAGCAATGTTATAACCTATCTTTTAACTATGATTTATTCATTTATTTTTTTGAGCTTAATTTAACTAATCATTTCACCAATTATGAGGTTTTAGAATGAGGATGTTACACTAAGGATTCCATGAGGTCGAGTGTAGGAATAGTTTTTCTGATCGATTCTTAATTTTAAAATCAAAACACACTTTTAAGGGTCAAAACATGAATATAACATGAAAATAATGCAACTACCCTAGAGGTATCTAATCTCCACTCCGATACCACTAAACTCGACGCCCAAAACTTAATTTCTAATTAATTTCAATTAACTAAAACATGTAATTTTTTTAAGACAGTTGGCAATATATAATCACTTGAGTATTTGACCATTACAATAACTAAAAGTAACATTTAATTAAGTGTGAAAGTTTAATGCTCAATGAGATGTATACATGAAGTTTCTAAAATGCAATGGATTAACAAAAAATGATTTCTCCAAAACACTATAAATTTACAATTCAATTCCCAAATATGCACCATCAACCTAGCATGTGGGAATCCTCCTAAACCTGCATGCATAGAAAAATCATATAGAAAACAAACACGAGTATTAAAAATTCAGTGAGTTCATGCCTCCACGTCATTATCAAAACCTATTGAGACCATTGAAATCATATATTCAAGCACACACACTTTTTATTTTAGTTCTCCTATCTTTTTTATTAAGTGTCATGTAAGCTAATCATCTTTCACTAAATTCCATCTAGTTAAAAATGACTCAAGTTTAAATTTAAACTTTATTCAATCAATCATACATTATCTCTTTTCACCATATTTAAACCAATAATCCATACGTAATGATATCCATCCCATTAATCACACAAAACTCAAATCCATCATATAAGCTTTCAATTCACAATTTGCTTATTTTTAAATCATAGAGACATCAAATGAATAAATCATGCACAATGCTACTCATCCTTAACATTATTCACATATCCAAATCATTTCATATTTTTTTGATTCACAATCATTCATTATTTAAAACATCATAGGCCTCATCACATACATTCCAAACCATTTTTCAAGTATCTTACACATGCACACATCCATTAATACTTAATTTATCACAAATACTCAGAATTCATAAACATGAGTGTTGCACTACAGATTATAGAGTGTTTTGATACGGAGCCATACAAGTGTGTGGGAGTTTAAAACATTTATACCATGGGACCATGTAGAGGGCCATACATCCTTCATAACTTCATATATATAAATTTTGTTTTTATTCATATTTTGTTTTGTTTTGTTTTGTTTTGTATTCCATTTCATTTGATATCACATGTTTATTTCCCTTTCAATTTTTATACTTTGTACATGTTCTTATTCCATTCTGATCACATATTTTTTTTCCAGAAAACACCATAACACGTGTGGTGGAAGGAAACTATGCGTGGTGGCAGCGACCGCGCGTACTTTCTTGTCCACTACGCGTACTCCCTTTATTCTAGATTTTCTGATTTTCGTCGATCATTTCGCGTCAACCTTCGATCAACCTTTTTTATACCTTTATATATTAACATTTAAAGACTAATTTATCGTCATTTTACGACGAAAAATATCCAGAATGTTACAATTCTCCCCCACTTAGAAAATTTCATCCCCGAAATTTCAAATCAAGGAACTTAGAATCAAAATCTAGATCGTAACATTCAATATCGAAAGCTGGAATCGAAATGTACCTCACTGCTCCGAAGTAGAATCAGGAAATAGATATGGATACTGTCGT
>CANYCX010237270.1:0-10183 GCA_948193385.1 Breynia disticha f. nivosa | reverse complement strand
TTTGCATACTTATTAGTGGATTTAGAATAAAAGTGGTTGAAAAAAGAGACGATGATTTCATAAATATTGGAACTTTTTGCTGACAGCAGAAAGCTAAAGGTCTATCCCCTTCGGGTTGGATTTCAGGATTCTATTAAATCAGGGTGAATATGTTATCTTTTTTTGTTTGCACTCTAAATGAATGGGGCGAACTATGAATGCATGCTTGCGAGCATAAATTTCTCGTCGTTCTTACGCCATTCGTATGTTGCACTCACTTCAATGGATTGCACGTTTTGACTCAGTTAATATCTTCTTACATTCAACAAGCCATTGATTTGCTAAATTTTACTGCTGAGCATAATTAACCTGATTACTCAATGCTATTGTGAAGAACTTATGCGTTGAAATGTGTTTTTCAGTTTCTAGAAGGAAACCCTCAACAAGAGTGATTGATTCTCCCTCTACATCTGAAGAGGAGGAAGAACCATTGCCTCAGGAGTTAGTTCTTGTGGAAAAGACTGAATCAGATGGAACAAATGGGCAGATAATATTTTCTTTTGACAAAAAAAATTTGTCTAAGTCACTTCCTTTCTTTTTGTCCAAGTTACACCGCTCCACCGGAAATTCCCTCTGCCCCTACCGTACTCCAGCTATGGAGCTGCTGATGTGCATGAACTTCAAATGCTTTGTGATGAGGTAACTGTTTCTGCATGAACTTTTGAATGTAAAGCAAAGGAAAAGAGAAATGAATCAAACACTTCAATGAAAATTAGTGCAGTTTAGCTGTTTTCTCTGTTAACTAGTGAAGGTAGTCAGAATTTTTCTATGAATTTTATAGAATGAATCATTTTTCCTTCATTGTTTGTATCTTTAACTGGTGGGATGGCTTAGAAGGCCCCTGACAAAACTAGCTGCAGGTTTGAAAAATAGTTATATGGTAGCCACATTGCATTCCTTAAAGAAAACCCCTGGCACAGGTACTTATGTGCATGTTGCAAAGTCCTAGGCCTGATAATTGATTGCTAATTTAAGATCACATGTTTTTTTAACATCCTGTGAACATCTTAGTGTGAAGTTATTTGACAGAGGGAAATGATCAAAAGAAGCTAATTGGCATGGCTCGTGCTACTTTTGATCATGCATTCAATGCAACAATCTGGGACGTTCTTGTCGATCCAGTGTGATGACCCCCATTTCTTCCATTATTAGTTTATGTTTCTTAGGAGTTAGTATATGTATCATGTTCCTGTTTTACAGGTCGAGCACCATCCACTAAGGAAGTGCTTCTAGCAGTTATCATTAGCATGTAAACTATATAGCTAATGTGCTTTACGAATGAAAGTACGTTTTTGAAACTCAGTTAAATCTCTCAATCTCTCTCTCAAGTCACTCCTTTTCTCTTCTCTCTGTGTCTCTCTCATCTCATTCCCTTTTTCTGCCCATTCATTCTCTTCTCTCTTCCCTACTCTTTAATTCTCTATCACTCACCATCTCAAATCTGGGTTCATAACATCCAGATTATCAGGTATACTGGGTGCTATTTGATTGTTAAACATGCTGCATTTGAGCATCACAAGGAAGAATTTTTTTTTTGGGTGGCAGCATAAAGTCATTGTTATTTTTCCTCTTAATTTATTTCCTTTGTGATGGCATCTATCTACATTGTCGAATGGAGTCTGTCATGGAAAAATTCATCCTCATCCTAATTGTCATGGTTATGCTATGAATACAGTGGCGGCAGTGATCTTTTGTGCCTGACTTGGTGATGGTGATTTTTACAGTTAGGAATCTTGTTTATGTAGAATTGTTGGTGTGTGAAGGTAATTTAACTTTGTGGTGATTGGTTGGAACTTTTTGACTACTGAAATAACTGCAATCCCACTTAAAAAGGACAGGAGAGTGTGCATCACTCAACAAAATGACCAAACACTTCTCTTGTGAATTAACAGTGATACTTGTGTTGTTCTTAACAGTCCTTAGTGGAGTAGAAAGAAAGAGTAGATGAACTATTGAGTTCTCCATTAAGCTTAATTATGTTTTGTGTCAGCAGTGCACAATTCCATGTATATTCCTTCTCCCTTTGCGTTGCGTTCGAGTCTGCAACTGCTTAAATATTTTTCAGGACGTATTCATTTGTATCCAGTTATAATTCTGATCGTTTCTTATCACCTTATCTTTTAAACTACCATTGCAGTTGTGGAGTTCGACTGGAATTTAGGTTTTAAAGCCGATCCAGAGGGTATAAAAGGTATGTTTTGGTACCCAAGTAATGATCTCTGGAGTGCGGCCTACTTTTAACACGCTTCTGTTGGGTTGATTCATCTTGGAATTTTGAGTGATACATAAGATTCCAAAAGAAGAACATGTGGTCAAACATGCCTGTATGTATCTGTAAAGACGTTTAACTGGAAATGAATTTCATTGAAATCTATATGTAAACTTTTTGTATACTTGTTATGATGCAATAAGGTAATCTGTTCGCATTCAAAGTTATCTTTCTTATGCAACAGATTTGACTGCTAATTTTAAAGAAACATAATGTTTGAGTAAATGAATGTCCATCTTTATTATGTAACAATGAAATTAAAACAGAATCCTGACACTGTCAATAATACCTGCCCTGTCTGAACATTGACCAACTATTTAATATTGTACTTCTCATATCCATTGTTGGTACGGCAACAAATGTCAACTAGCCACGTAGGAACATCCTTACCTCATAATTAGGAATGAAAACAAAGGCGGCGAGGGATCAATCACCTCATTTGCCGTGTCTACTTCTTTAATCGTCTCCTTTTTATCGTGTTTTTTTTATAGCACCATCTTTTAATCGAATTTTTTCCTATAATATTTTGAACTTGTCTACTTTCATCCTCCCTTAAAATATTTCTGGTTTTGTTACTGATGATAATTACGGTGCAATTGTGAAAGAGCCCAGATTCCAGTCCAAATTCAGCTTAATGCAGGCATGGTAAATCCCAGTGAAGCTTGAAGTTTGACCATGAAGAATCTTGGTTATGTCGAAATGCATTGCAAATGCTGAAGTCACTACTCAGTCTTGCATTTTCAATTTGGTCATGTCGAATTTATTTCCCTAGAGGCGGCGAATGGCATTATCTTCCTCCAAATAATGAAGCTTGGTGGGATTTGTCATCTGTCCTTTCAAGAAAACCAGAGAGACAGATACATGGATATTAATATAAGCAAAAAAAAAAAGTTTGTTGCAAGAAAGTCCAAAGATGTCGACCCCACTTTTGTGTTTGAACAAACAAAGTGTCTTGCAAAGTTTATTTATTGTCTCTTGTTGTTTTTTGTTTGAAAAGTTTTAAGATAATAATATCTTTAATCTCTCTCGCAGAAACTTCTTGCCAAAATGAATGAACCAACTCTGACGAGTATACACCATAAACTCAACTCGTCATTATCACTTTTTTATCTCCACAATAGTGCCGAGTAGACTTTCGAGTTGGCTTATCTTAAATTCAACACTGCTTTTTATTTTGTTGCATTGATTCAGACCATCCATGCTTTTGTTTCCACTAACGTTTGACTGCTTCTGCACTTCTCTCAGGTAAGACTTTCTGATTTCTTCCACGTTTCTACTTTTGCAGATTTGGTTTTAAGCATTTGGAAACGGGAATGTCTGTAGCTATCTAAATCTCGATATTGATTGACATGAGATGCTGTTCTGATTACATTATTTGGATTGGGAACTTGGAGTTGGGAATCTGTTTTTCCATTGTTGACTCTATAGATTTCATTTTACGAAGTTATTTCACTTATCCTTTTTTTTTGCCTTTTCTTCTTGCTTTTCGTTTCAACAAATTGCTTGGCAATTATTCCAATTGGTTTCTAGCGGTAATCATTTATCTGCTTTCTGTAGTTCCAGTAGGTATCAAGATGTTGCAGCTTAGAAGTTCTGGCTGTGTTATTCTAGCGTCTTGTTGTCTCTTGATGCTGATTGCAGTCTCAAAAGTCACAGATCCCTCAGAAGGTGCCTTTTCTAAAATTTCTTTTCACTGGAATACATTGAAGAATTAACTTGGCATTAATGTTTAATTACATTCTGATAAGTGGATATCCTGCAAAAACTGTATTATTGATCTCATTAGCAAACTGTAATCGTGCATGATGATTTCTATTGATAATTTGCATTCCAATGAACAATACTGAGAACAAGTGCGTGCATCTTCCTTCTTTGAAGATTTTCTTTCTTCTTTTCCCTTTGCAGTTGATGCCCTGATTAAAATCAAGAATCGTCTGATTGATCCAATGAACCACCTCAGGAATTGGAACAAAGGGGATCCCTGTACATCAAATTGGACTGGGATTATTTGTTTTAATGTCAGTGGGACAACTGATTACTTACATGTCCGGGAAATGTATGTTCTTCTGAATCAAACTTTCCTTTTATATAAATTTCGTTGCATCTGGTTTTCCCACCAAATGTAACTGCTTTTCCTTGATTCACACAGTCTAAGAATTAACCAGGCTGCCATGTATTATTATAGTTCCTGTGACATTTTACTAGACAGTCATGCTCTATTAACCACATAATGTAGTTCTGTGGTTACTTTTTATGCAGACAACTGCTGAATATGAATCTTTCAGGGCAATTAGCACCTGAGCTTGGCCAGCTTTCTCATCTCCGGATATTGTGAGTCACAGTACGCTACAATGAATAACATGCGTGAAGTAAGTACTTTCGATATGTCTAATACCTTTCCTTCCTTATCTTTATTCAGGGATTTCATGTGGAATGAAATAACCGGCAGCATACCTAAGGAGATTGGAAACATTTCATCTTTGAAACTTATGTAAGTTGGCCTTCGGTGCTCTATGTTTTCATGTTTCCCATTTGAATAAAAATGCTCTTTATGTTCATCGGGAACTAGTGAGCAGTAGCAAGCTATTCTGGGAATTGATTGCTTAATTACTTTGCAACTCAATTTTTATTTGCAAGTTCTCAGAGAGTATATAAGTGTTTCTGTTGCTTCGGAAATTCGATGACGCTGGGATTGATTGCTTAATTACTCTGACTGTTATTTTTGCGCTTGCAGGCTCTTAAATGGAAACAAATTGTCTGGATCTTTGCCAGATGAGTTTGGTTACTTGACGAATTTAAATCGCCTCCAACTGGATCAAAACCTTATTACAGGTTCAATACCGAAAACATTTGGTAACATGAGCAGCGTGAAACACATGTGAGTTGGTCTTTCAGCTGTATGCAGATGAAGTTATCAGAAATTATTTTGATCATATACAGATTGTTTTCTTTTTATAAATGTTTTTGCAGTCACTTGAATAACAACTCAATTAGTGGTCAAATTCCATCTGAGCTTTCCAAATTGCCTATTCTTCTTCATTTGTAAGTGCATTTTCCAATTTTTTCCATGTTCTTTGCTTCTTTTTATTTTTCCCAAGATGATTTACGATTTTCTTCAAATGATAAAAATCTCATGCTCAACAAATGTTCTCAGGCTTCTGGATAATAATAACTTATCTGGGCCACTTCCTCCAGAGTTATCAAACATTCCGCCTCTACGAATACTGTGAGTTCTATCACTCTCCGCAGACTGTTTCTGAAACTCTACATCCAAATTATTGACCTTAGGTTAATTGTTTTTTTGCATTTTATGTTCCTTTCTTGATGTTGTAAACGCAACTCTATTTCTGAGAGGTGATTCTGCGATTCAATATTAAAATTTTATTAACTTCTGAGCAAAGTGCTTACATAAACAGCAGGACTTTTACCCAACTCAAATGATGAAGGTTGTTTTCTCTGTTTGTAACATCTGCAGGCAACTTGACAACAACAACTTTGGCGGGTTTGAAATTCCAGCTACTTATGCCAACTTTTCAAAATTAGTGAAACTGTGAGTTTTAATTTTTGAAAAATCCTTTGTATACTATTTTACTTTCCATTTAGAGCACAAATATTACTTTTTCTTTTCTGTTTTATCTCAATAAACAATTTTCTGGTGTAAGTACTAACCATGTTTTGGTTGCAAATGGAGATTAAAAAAACTACTTATACATTGTACTTGTCCTTTCTGTAGTATGGGATTTATAGTAATCATATATGAATAAAGTGCTAATTACTTGGCTTAACCACTTTTGCAAGGTAGAAGTCTCAGAAATTGCAGCTTGACGGGAGCCATTCCTGATCTTAGCGGCATCATAGACCTATTTTACTTGTAAGCAGGATATATAATTTATGAAGTAATCTAAGTTTATGATATTTAGACTTGCAAGCTTACTATAGTATCGGGTTCTTATTGCAGGGACCTGAGCTGGAACAACCTTACAGGGCTCTTACCAAACCAAATTTCTGATAATATGACAACTATGTAAGTTAATGAAATGTATATAATTGTCAAGAATGTTACTGCATTTGTTATTTTTTATGACGCTTTAAGTGTCTCTGAGATTAGTTGCTGTTGATTGCAGTAATCTTTCAGATAACCGTCTCAATGGCTCCATACCTGAAAGTTTCTTGAATCTTCATTTCCTTCAGAGACTGTGAGATTCTGACCTCCTTGTACTATTTCTCATACTGAAGTTTCCCGTTGTAGTTATAGCAAGTTGTGATAGCTTTATAGTGAACGTCATTTGCATAATTAAACTTAATTTCACCAACTGATTATTACAGGTCACTTGAGAACAATATGTTGACGGGTTCTGTTCCAACAAAGATATGGAAAAATATCGTCTTCAGTACAAATGCTACACTTCAGCTGTAAGGCTAGTCTAAATGCAGTTAGATTCAGTGTCAATATCTCCCTGGAGTCTCGCTAACTTCTTTCTTCTGTGACAATTGAAAAACAAATGTTGCAGTGATCTGAGGAACAATAGCTTGTCAACGATTGTCGGAGAATTAAGCCCTCCAGATAATGTCACCCTCAGGTATTCTTTCACCACAGTAATGCAGTTGCTGTGCAGTAACTCAGAATTATTTCCATCGAACAAATTCTTATTACTTTAGCAGTTCTTGTTTAGGCTCGGAGGTAATCCAATTTGCCGTGATGCAAACATACCAAACATAAGCAGATTTTGTGGATTTGTGGCCGAGGAATTTGGAATTTCTAAGACCTCAGCTAATATTACGGGTTGTCCTGCACAATCATGTCCAACAGATTATTTCTTTGAATATGTTCCAGCGTCTCCATTGCCATGCTTTTGTGCTGCACCTCTGAGAATCGGATACCGACTTAAGAGCCCAAGTTTTTCATATTTTCCTCCATATGTTTATCCATTTGAGCAGTATATAACCAGGTCCCTTGGCATGAATCTTTATCAGTTTGCAGTGGATTCATATAGTTGGGAAGGAGCTCGCCTGAAGATGTATTTGAAGCTTTTTCCAGCTATAGGATCCAACACGTTCAATTCGAGTGAGGTACAACGAATTAGAGGCATTTACGCATCATGGGATTTTCCTCGCAACGACTTTTTCGGACCCTATGAGCTTCTCAACTTCACTCTGCAAGGACCTTATTCATACCGTATGTACTTGAAGGCCTTATTTCATATATTTTTGGTTTTTTGTTTCTCTTGACATGGATTTTTATCGTGTAATTTGTATCAACAAGTGTTTTACTGTTAAATGATTATTTATATGTGTCTTTTTATTTTGTAATAGTCGATTTTGATACCCATGGAACAACTATCAGCAAGGGAGCTTTGATATCCATTACATTGGGTGCTATTGCCTGTGTTGTTGCGGCATCTGCTCTAGTGACACTTTTCATCCTAAGAAGGCAGGTTATATACGGTAGGAAGCTGTCCAGTAGCCAATTATGTAAGTTTTCTATGTTCAGTAATAACAATTAGTTTCTGTGAGTAGCATTGTGGTTGATGATATTACGGAACTTATAATGGTGCTATCATTTTGCTTTGCAGCCCTGAGGGCATCAATGAAAATAGAAGGTGTGAAAGCCTTTACTTTTAGGGAAATGACTGTGGCTACTGACAACTTCAATCACTCTGCTGAAGTCGGCCGAGGAGGTTATGGAAAGGTTTACAGAGGCGTTTTAGTTGACAAAATGGTTGTAGCCATAAAACGTGCTGAAGAAGGATCTCTGCAGGGCCAGAAGGAATTTTTAACAGAGATTAAACTGTTATCAAGGTTGCATCACCGGAATCTAGTTTCGCTGGTTGGATACTGCGATGAAGAAGGAGAACAGGTCATATATCCAAAATTGAACTACAAGATGTCAATTTGTGGAAAAAATTCATTCTTCCGTAGGAATTCATAATACACTTGTTGGCTACTACATAGTTATTTTCTGGTATAGATAGCAAAGAAAAAGTTTCTTTTGATATATTCTTGATTGTGATTTTAACTTTTTGCCATCAAGCCTGTAATTTTGCTTGTGAACTGCACAAATATACATGCGAACATTTTGCAGACATAAATTTTCTTGTGTTTTTGGTACATTGCAGATGCTGGTATATGAATTCATGCCCAATGGTACTTTGAGAGACTGGCTATCTGGTAAGAATTTTTTTCCCTTATTTTGTCCTTAAACTGACTATACAGCATGATTTGTTTTCTTGACTTAGATGCTTGAATGTGGGCTGTAGCCAGGACGAAGGAACAATTGAACTTTGCTATGAGGTTAAGCATTGCCATAGGTTCAGCTAGAGGTATTCTTTACCTTCATACTGAAGCTGATCCTCCTGTATTTCACCGCGATATCAAGTCCAGCAACATACTTTTGGACGCGAAGCTTATAGCTAAAGTTGCTGACTTTGGACTTTCACGTCTTGCTCCTGTCTTGGATGATGAAGGCAATTTGCCTAATCATGTGTCCACAGTAGTGAGAGGAACTCCAGTAAGTTTGATTCTCTTGTGCTAATGTAAGAACTTAATGGCAGCAGTTCTTCATGCGTGTTCCAGACTAATTAATCGACTTGTGACCTGCTTATCCTATTACCGTTATCATCATTGTAATTAGTTAAGCTCTTTTTTATCATATTGCCTGTGTGTTCAGGGATACCTTGATCCAGAATATTTCCTGACGCGTAAATTGACAGACAAGAGTGATGTGTATAGCCTTGGGATTGTATTTCTGGAGCTGTTGACAGGAATGCATCCTATATCACATGGCAAGAACATTGTCCGAGAGGTAATTGACACACAAACATTTCTTAGCATGCAAAACATTTGTAGTTCTGAAACTGCAGGGATGAGCCTTGGTTTTGTTCACCGCGCATTTGAGAAATAAAAGAAATGCAGGCGTAATTTTTGCCGTGTATCTGACAGGTAAAGACGGCTCATAACAAAGGGACGATATTCACAATAATAGATAGCAGAATGGGATCTTATCCATCAGAATCCGGGGAAAAGTTTGTCAGTTTGGCACTTGCTTGTTGCCTAGACGATCCTGACCGGCGACCGTCAATGATGGACGTGGTGAGGGAGCTGGAATCGATACAGAATAGAATGGCAGGAACAGGTTCAGAAGTTGTATCAGGCAGCATGCAAGCAGGAGAATCGACAAGCGATTCGAGCACATATAACTACACAGGAAATGCAATGTGGTCATCAGCATTTTATAACAGCAGAGATACATCAGGTTCAGGATTAGGATCAGGAACAGGATCATCAGTCTGTGTTTTAGGCAGTGATCTTACGAGTGGTGTGGTTCCCACAATCTCACCTCGCTAGATAACTTACCATTGTAGTGTGCAGAGTAGGTAGAATAGGAAGTAAGAAATTTTAGGGCATGATAGAGCAATCACCAAGTTCTGAGCCCAACAAAGTCATGTATGAAGTAGTGTATAGCAAAGAAATTCCTAGCTTTTCTTTACTAGCAATTTTGCATACGCATGATTGAACCCGAAATACATATTATATTACTCTTCCATTTCAAAATAAATGTCGTTTTCGATTTTGTGCATTTAATATAATTTAAGTTGGTGCTTAATTAACATTAAATTAAATTTGTACTATTAAAAATATAAAATTAATGAAAGTAATATTGTAATAAAAAAAAAATGTTGCAGCTCTCAAAAACGACTTTCAAATCTCTCTTCAACAATTGTTGATTTCCTAGAATGGGGAAGAGATCAAAAAAGTCGTCATCTAAATTAAAGCTTGCTGATTTCTTGGAGATAAGTGATGGGTCAGAGCTCTTAGACCCTAATACTCCAAAATCGCTGAAGTCAAATGAGAAAAAAGAGATGCAAATTGAAGGGA
>CANYCX010236931.1:0-11419 GCA_948193385.1 Breynia disticha f. nivosa | reverse complement strand
AAATATAAGATTGTTAGGGTACACCCTAACTCCAATAAATTGTATGTACCTATTATTATGGATTAATAATATTATGAGGCATTGTTTAATCATTTTATATATTAACATGTGTTTTGTGTATGATAAATTGAAAAATTTTAATTAAACACTTGAGGCACCAAGGTTGAGGACCTTGATAGTAGAACCTGGAACTTCTAAGATTAGCATTCTAAATATCCTTAATCATTTATTTCCATGGGAATGGAAATGAATTAAGACTAGTATGAGCCTTGTTGGTGATCATGTTCTATGGGAAAAAAATGTGGGATATCCAACAAAGTTCATAGGTACAATGTGGGACATTTTATTTGAAGAGCGATCATTGATGAGAATACTAAATTTAGTATATCTTTTGCAGTATCAAATTTCTTTCCTTAGACCTAAAATTGCAATATCTTTTATTTTAATTTCTAGTATACTTTGACACACGTCTAACATTGCTGCAAAAGGTTGACAAGCATGTGTATGATTGAGTATGCTATGGATAACAAGTAGAACCATGAGCAAAATTAAAGGAATGACCCTCTCATAAAGAGAGAAGGTATCATTATTAGTGTAAGGCTTAGCCTCAATGCATTGTATGATAATTTTATCATAGATTAATAAAATTATGAGGCAGTATTTTGTCATTTGATGTATGGACATGTGTTATGTGTATGAGAAGATATCCATGAATGTTAATTAAAAACTTGAGGTATCAAGGTTTATGAATTTGATAGTAGAACCTAGAAATTATGAGATTAACATTCTAAATATCCTACTCATTTATTTCCATGGAATTGGAAAGGAATTAAGACTAGTATGAGCTTTGTAGGTGATCATGTTTAATGAGTCACAGATATGAGATATCTAACAAAGTTCATAGGCACAATGTGAGAAATTGTATTTGGAGAGCGATCATTGATGAGAATACTAAAATTAGTATATCTTTTGCAATGTCAAATTTTTATTCTTAGACCTAAAATCACTATGTATTTTAATGTAATTTCTAGTGTACTTTGACATACGCATAAAGTGATCGTAAAAAGGTTGAAAATATGGGTATGCTATGGATTACAAGAAGTAGCATGAGTAAGGTGAAGGGAATGATCCTTTTATAATGGGAGAAGATATCACTACCCACTTGATAGACAAGATTGGGAAAATTATGCCGTACCGAAACAAAATGAGCAGATCATTCATTTACACTTATAAATTTTTTCAAAGAGATCAAGAAAGTGATTTAGCATTTAATAACGATGTTAAAGACACGCCTTATGCAAATCATGATATCAAATGTAAAAGACAAGCCTTAAGCAAATCATCATCTATTCAATTTTAGATGACCATAATGTCTTACTAAAGACCACCTATGATATTTGATTTATTAAATTGATTACCATTAAATAGTACTACAAATCACACAAGGACAAGATAACTAAAAGAGTATTTTTGTAATTTAACCTTAGGTTAAATTCTAGCCATCGGGCTGGATCAGGCAATTTTGCCAATTTTGGTAATTGAGCCCAAAATGGATGAAAGCTCAATTTTGGAAAGCACATGAACATTTTAAGATAATAAAATTCATTTGGATAATGTTGTCTTAAATTAAGACAAAAGTGAGGGTTGTTGTGATAAGGATCTGGCATTATCTTCTTTTGTAAAAAGATAATAAAGATAAAAGAAAGATTCAAAATCTTATCCTATCACCTCCAAATTTTTGGCCAACCAAAAAGATAGGATTAAAAAGAGTTAAATTTGATTTAAAACACAAATTAGACTCCTAATTAAGCAAGGCCATATGACCATGATAAAAATAAGAGAGAGACATCTTTTAAAAACCTTAATTCACTTTTCTTTCTCCTCTCTCTATGGTCATAACCATCCACCAAGAAATCAAGAAATTGATTTCTTCATATTTTCTTCCAAAAAATAAAAAATTTAGGGGCTAATCATATCAATCAAAGACTTTGGTGCTTTAAAAATCACAAGTTTTTCATCTGTAGACTGAAAATAGTCTAGGTGTATTTTGAGGCTGTAGTTACTCATTTTTGCATCTACATACACGACTCACAAAGAAGAAAAACTCAATCTTTTTATTAAAGTTACAATTTTTATTAACGAGTCTTTCAAATTATGCCATGTCATGTTGTTACAATTGACTTTTGTGAGATCTTGGATGGTTTATATGTGTTTTGTTTTTTGTCCTCTTCCTTTAGGTTTTAGATATGTTGAAAACTAAACAATCACTAGCCGCTTAATAGGCAAGATTGTGAAGAATGTCGCCACACCCAAATGGAATGACTAGATATTTTGTATGAACTTATCAATCTTGTCATAGGAATCTAGAAAGTGATTTAGCACTTAATAATAATGTTAAATATACATTATGCAAATCGTGATATCGAAGGTTAAGGGAATAATTTGAGTTGCAGTAGGACTGTTGGCATCGCTCGTCAGTTATTTAATTTTGGGTGATCATAACGTCTTAATAGAGACCGCATATGATTTATGAATCAATACATTCATTAAAATTATTAAATATTTCTACAAATTGCATTCAAAAAAGAAAATAAAAAGGTTATAATGAGAATTTCACCTTAGGTCAAATTCTGGTCATCGAGCCAGATTGAACAATTAGGCCAATTTTGGTAATTGGGTCCAAAATGGATAAAACTTACATTAGGAAAGCCCAAAAATATTTTAAGACAAACATTATCATTTGGATAATTTTTCCTAAATTAGAGTGGATAAAGAGAGAGAAAAATATGGAGATAAATATGGAAACTTATCTTTTGGGATAAGATTAAAGAGAGAGAGAAAAATAAGAATAAAAAACCTATCCCATCTCTCACAAATTTGTCCAACCATATTAGGATAGGATTAGAAGAGTTAAATTACAATCAAACTTGAATTAGATACCTAATCCAAGGAGGCCAATTAGATACCTAATCCAAGGAGGCCATATGGCCAAGTAAAGATAAAAGAGAGAAAACTCTTATAAATCTAGTTTTGACCTTCCTTCTTCTAGCTTCAATACTTTGGCCAAATTTAGAAGAGCAAAAACCAACCAGTTGATTCTTCATATTTAAAACAAATGAACACAAGATTTCTGGCCACCAAACACGTTGGTCACATTGGTTTGTGAGCATATCCATACATGACAAAGAACAAGGTAAAATTCAATTAAACCCCAATGCTAGTACACTTTCTTTTTATCTATGTGTTAGTTTTGTGGAGGGACAATGCATAGCGACCTTTCATAGTGTCTTGAAGTCAGTCCCAGAGTATTTTAGGGATGTAGTTACTCATGGGATTATCTCACTTACATAACCTAAGTAAGAGGTAAAAATCCAACATTGTAATTAAAGTCTTGATCTATATCAACTAATCTTTCATATTATTCCATTTTACGTTGTTATCAATTTTTTGGTATGATCTTTATTGAATTATATGTGTTATTATCTTCCTTTTCTCATGCATTTAGGTTTTACACATAGAAAATCTAGCAGTTTGGCATTTCAAGAGGGCTTAAGTGAAGGAAAATAAATAAGGTTTTGTTAGGCCATTTGGGTGACTTTTGATTACATTTTGGCTTGAAGAAATAAAAGTTTGGACTAGGGTTTTGGCTCTTCCTTCCTTCCTCTTTATTTCATTTTTATTTTTCTCTTTGTTCATGTTTTATTTACCTATATTAGACTAGACATTTTGTTGGATTATCTTTAAAGTAAATAGGCTTTTCTTTGGTTTGTTTAATAATGATTTGAGGATCAGTGCTTAATAACGAATGTATATTTGATCCCTTGTTATGAATGAATGATTATATATGCAAATGTTGCTAAATCAAGTATTATTAGGGCTCAATTGGATAGAAAAATAATAATGCAAAATAGTGTGTTTGATGAAATGCCTAAATGAATATTGTCTTGCCTAGTTGAGTGTATCACAAAAGTAGAACACTAGGTAGTTTCAAGGATGCAATTGTGAGCATCTCGAAAAGGACTCTTAAATGATGATAGAGCGAGAAAACGATCATTATCCTTAAACCTATTAAATGACCAACCGTAATCCTTATTGAACCCTAAAATAGACCAACATCTTTGATCATTGTTATTTTATATTTTCACTTGCATGAATTTAGATTTTAGTAAATTAATCTAAAACCAATCTTGCTTATATTTATTACATTATTTTATTTTAATTTTTGTACCAAATAAATTCGAGTGCTTCGTTCCTCGAGAGATTCGATCTCAAAAGGTATACTTCCATAGTAAAACTACACCGACCTAGTATGTTTGCTAGACACCGGTCAATATAAAGAAGTTTAAGCCTAATGAACTAAATCATTCTTCTTAATTTTGACATTATAATTTGGGACATTCAAGTGAGAAACACTTGCAACGACTTCATAAATATAGAGTGATTGGGTCTTTTGGTTGGTAATTAATAGGCAAATGAAAATCATGTATTCATGGGAAAATGACTATGCTACAAGAAAGGTAAGAGAACTAGTGGACTATAAGATATAATACACTCGAATGTGTATGGACATTTAAGAACATAAGCCACAAGTGGTTATAGCTACTTCATTGCATTCATAAATGATCATATCCGTTACGGTTATACATGTCTAATGAGACATAAATTAGAAACCTTTGAGAGGTTCAAGGATTTTAAAAATGAAGTAGAAAACTAGTTATGCAGATGTATTAAAGTCATTCGATCAAATTGAGGTAATGAATACATGAGCCTAAAGTTTGACAACTATCCAAAATAGTGTTGTATAATGCCACAATTCATACCTCCAAGAATACCTTAGTGGAATGATGTGCCTAAAAGGAGAAACCCAACCTTATTAGACAAAGTGTGGTCGATGATCAGTCAAACTAGTCTCTCAATATCATTTTGGGGTTATGCCCTCGAGACTACAATTTTTATGATGAATAGGTGTCCAAATAAAGCATCTAAAAAGACATTATATAAGACTACAATTTTTATGATGAATAGATATCCAAAATAGTGTTAGTTTTATGTACTAGTCTTGTGTGATTAGATATAGAAATGAGATTAAGTCAAATAAAAATGCATTGAAAAGTTTAATTGATATTTTAGAATTTAATTGAAGGAGTTAATTAGGTGTAATCATAATAGTAATGTTGATGACTTTGTCTTGTGACTTAAAAAGCCAAGCCAATTACATGATCGACCTAGAATTTGTTAAAACATATTGCAAGTCAACAAGTTATGATTTGTGTGATTAAAATTGGTTAAAATAATTCTAGGCAAGATCTGATTTCAATGATAAAATATTGTATATGGTGTGTGTTAATTTTTTTAATAAAACGTAAAATTGTTTTTAGGCATTGTAATCTGTTTTAGTGTAAAGTAAGTGCATTGTTTTGGTGTTTATGTGCAAAGTGATTATTAGTTAATTCTTTTTGAAAATTCACATGTATTCATATATGTTTAACAGGCTTTATGTGTTTAATTCATTTTGTTACACATATTATGAAATTTTGTTATTTATGTATTTTGTTGCATATTATTGAAATTAGCTACATAAAAAATTCGCTAGAGTGTCCATATGCACAAAGGACGACTAGGTTGTGTTAAGGTTTTTAAGAGCCAATTCATTTGATGAGCCTATTGAACCTTGGTCTAAGACCGTCATCATAAGCACGATTTCCTTAATGGGCTTGGTAATTAAGTTATTTGAAATTTGTTTGATCCATGGATGATATTATTTTTCGTGGTTTGTAAGAATGTGATGAATGAATATGCATGGTCCATTCATGGGCCCTATGTATTGTAATTTTTAAATGGGACATGTGTGCCTCATAACGATTATTGTAATTTTAATTGAAGTACTTAGAGTTGTATTAAAATGAAGGCATCATCCCCATGAAGTTCAGAGCCTACAGACTTCAGTGGAGGGGCCAAAACTGTTTGGAGTTAGACCCATAAGCTTGAAGATTGATTGGCCTATTAGGCTAGATCTTAGTTGTAGGATTTTTGCTCCATGATTGTCATGTTTAATTTTATACATAATATATAGATTATTCTCAAAATTTGAGAAGGATTCTCAAAATTGAGAAAGTTATATATGTTGAACAAACAATTGCCTAAAAACATTATAAGGGACTTCACTGCCATTTAAAGGGAAACCTTTGAGAAAATATAGAGTGACTATAATGTGGCCTATCTTATATTGGCCTGAATTGAAAAAGTAATTCATAGATCGAGAGGCATATGAGATTATGGTGCACTTAAAAATTTGTTTGAAGAATGAATAGGTGAAGGCAATGAACTAAGCAAGGTGAAAGTCATAGGACTTCTTAGACCTAGTGGTGGGAATCTAAGGCCCAACTTAAGCCAAAACTTAAAGAGAAGGGAAAAGGGAAGAGAACGTCAAAACCCATGGGCCCTAAGCCTAGTGGGAGTGAGGATGGAAATCCAAACTTCTCCTAAGGAAAGTGAGCTAAAGCTCAAGAAGAGCAAGAGTATTTAATCCATTGCAATCAAGTCGACCATTGGAAGAAGAACTTCAAGCTCAATAAGGAAGAGCAAGAGAGGAACAACACCAAGGCATTTAGTTTGAGTAATTAAGTAATTATACTTAACCATTTCTACCACTTTAGTACTAGGTACTAGTTTTTGATGTTCTAATGTTTGCTTTGCAAATGTGTAGGTATAAAGAAATAGGTTGTTTTGTAAATGAAAGAAAAGATGAGCCCTTTCATGGAGGTTAAGGAGCACAGAGTCTCTTATTGGTCATCCTCTTTAAAACTTATATTTTAGACTTTAAATTATGAATAATTGTTTAATGTTGAACCATTGTCAACCATTGTTACCTTTTTCATAATTGTTAGTTTTGGATTTTGATTTTACTATATTTATACAATTGTTATTCAAGTATTCCATGATATCCATATTTGTATTCATATTATATTTCAAATTAAATACAAAAAGGGATGAATTCCTAGTATCTTTGGAATAGTTAACTAGTACATATAAAACTAAACATATGATAAAGGCCTCTTAGAATTGTTTTAGTCATATGAGCTAAGTTTGTACATAGAAAGATAATTTTATCATTTAGTATATGAAAAGGAGAAGCATTTCCATCAAGACTTCAAGATAGAACTATTGGATCAATACACAAGATATCCTTACACAAAAAGATGATTATCAAAGATGTCAGTTAGTACATATAGACAAAATAAACGTGTACATCAAGACTTTAAGCAAGAAGTATATGATCAATACAGGAACTATCTTTACATGAAAAAATGAGTAACTATGTGAAGTGACTTAATGAGTCTTATAAATGTATGTGTATGCTGATTGATCAAGTGTACTAAACTAATGAAGGTATAAAAATCATAAAAGTATGGTTAACCCTATAACTCATTTATTTTAGAAAATTATTATTTGAGTTATCTGTCCAAAGGATGAAATAGAGTTATATGTCATACTTAATGATAAATCAAACACTATTCCTAAATTGAGCTTGGTCTTTTCACTAAAGAATTTATTGTGCACAAATCAAAAGGGAAATTGAAAACTTAAGAGAGATATGGTGAAAGAATTAACTCTAGGTTGTTCAAGGATTATGATTTGATGTCACAAAGTTAAGTGATTAACTTGTGAATATGTGAGAGTCATTAATCCCTAATTTACTTGATTTGTAAGAGTTTTCTAACCCAAAATTTTGAACAAAAGGGGTTGTTTCTCAATTAGACTGTTTTCTTGATTAAGCGATCATCTTTTTAAGAAGATAGTGGGAGCTAGATCTATGCATCATGAATTCCTAATAGATGATTGGAATAGAATTAAGTTCACAAAGTGTTATGGAACAAGAATCTATTTACACAAGAAATCTAAGGAAGATGAGAAAGCTTCAAAGGAATGAAGTAAGTATCAACATATTTAAAATCTTTAATTCAAGGAAGCATCCATTTGAGTTTGCTTCAATGAAAGTAAAGGATTGTACGTATGATAAAGCAAATGAAAATATGGTGTTTCAACTATGTAGATATTATCCTAAAAATTGAAAAAAGTATTATAGCATTACATCAAGTAATGGCTGAAAATTGAGTGATCAATTAATGACTTTAGTTAAACTACGATGATATGAGGTATTAAACTCTATGATGATAGATTATGTTGGTTTAATTAGGACTAAGTCAAGGTACAAAACATGTTCTTGATATGTCTAAATTGAGCATAGATTTTTTTATCTTTGTGTCAAGAGTTGATTTTATTTAAAGAACAATTTGATTTTATTTAAAGAACAACTTGAATAGAAGTCAGTGAGCATAAACTATAGATTCTATCAAGTGAGATGTCAAAATGTACTGAGGATATGATTTTCCATCCGACTAAATTTTCGTGACTTTGTTGATGAATTAAAATAATTATATGTGCATATACCATGTAAATCATATGTAATGTAGTTTCAAAGGAAATACATGTCTTCAAAATACAATGATGGGACTAACCATCACATAAGAGTTAAATAGAGGTTACCACAACAATAATGTGAAAATCCATTTAAAAGACATGGTTTCCCAAAATAGTGCATGGAGACAAAAGAGGAAACTAGATGGATCCTCGACCTCCCCAATTGATCTCCGAGGTGTTGAAATTACCCTAGCCAAAAAGTCCACGCACACACACACTTACAGCCAGACAACCTGCAACCCACAATGTAAAAGGAAAAAGAAATGGAAAAAGTAAGGGTGAGTATATCGACTCAATAAGTATGTCTCACCGTACCCTTACTACGTAAGATACAAGTAAATCATAAATCATTAGCATGCATCCTGTTTATTACTATTCAATTTTTAGCCTAAAGTTCATGTAATAGAAATCTTAGTTCCCACTTGAGTCAATTCTTTGTCTAACAATTAACCAATTCATAATACAAGAAAAAAACCAAAATATCACATTTTATTCTGGGTTCTAGAATCCTATGTGTGCTGGCTAGGCAACTACGCGTGGTTGCACTAAACCCATGTAGTTGCCCATGTCGACAAATGTGTGGTGATTTCGGACTATGCATAGTCGCTATGACTGCGCTTAGTCTTGATGATCCCACGTAGGATCCCAATCTGACATGATGGACACCGATACTTTGTGTAATCTCATGATCTCTGCCACATATTTCTTTGCCAGTCGGTCTAAGGTATCATCCTGTATAATTGCTAGGAAACATGTCGACTTAGTTAATTAATCCACAATTAACCAAATTGAATTATACTGCTTGAATGTACGTGGCAACCCCAAGATGAAATTTATGGCTATTTCTCCCATTTCTAGTTTGGAATAGCTAGCGACCTCAACTTTACCATCGGAGCCTGATGTTCTGCTTTCATTTGTTGGAAAGTTAAACACCTGGAAACAAATTTTGTAACTTCTACCTTCATTTTGGGCCACCAATAAACTTCCCTTTGATCATGGTAAATCTTAGTATGACAATGGGGAGTGTATGAGGGGCGGCTAGTGTGTATGGAAAAACTAGGGTTTTAAGTTTTTAACGATAAGAGTTTTTGTAATTCAAAATACTTAACAATCCTAATTGTATTAGGACTTCGTTAAGGCTCTTAAAATTTAAAATTCTCTTTGAAAAACCTCCTTTAAAGCTGTGTATCGTATGTAGATAATTAAAAGATTTTATTCTTTTAATTATCCTACATTAACCATGTCTTAATTTAAGACATGCTTTCTAAATTTTCTCTCTTTATTTCTTACATATTTTCACTTAACACATCATATTAAATAAATAATCTTTGTCTTAAAATCATGTAAGAAATATTATTTCTCATCCATCTTGTGCCCAATTACCAAAATTGACCCAAATGGCCAATTCGGCCCAATAGCTGGATTTTGACCTAAGGTGAAAAACCAAAAATACCCTTTTAGGTTTTCTGACATCTATATGAGATCTATATGACTATTTAATAAAGGTAATGAGTTTAATAACTCATAAATCATATGTGGTCTCTAGTAAGACACTATGATTACCCTAAATTAAATAGCTAACGAGCGGTGTCAACAACCCTACTACAATTCAAATAAATCCCTTGACCTTCGATATCTTGATTAGCATAAGGCATGTCGCTAAAACCCTTATTTAGTGCTTAATCACTTTTCTTGATCTCTATGAAAAAATTAATAAGTTCGAATAAATGACTTAATCATTTCATTCAGGTCCGACCACACTCTTCCCAATCTTGTCTATCAAGTGGCCAGTGATATCATCTCTCATAGAGATGGTCAATCCCATCACTTCACTCCTGCTCTTACTTATGATTTGTAGCATACCCAATCATACACATACTTGTTAACCTTTTACGGGCACATTAGGCGTATGTCAAAGTACACTAAAAATCATAACAAGGGAACAGTGATTTTCAGTCTAAGGATAGCATTTGACATTACAAATAGTGATCGCTTTCCAAGTACAATGTTTTACATTATACCTATGCACTTTGTTTGATATCCTGAATATCTATGACCTATAGAACATGATCATCCACAAAGTACATTCTAGTCTTAATTCATTTCTATTCCAATAGAAACAAGTGACTAGGGATATTTAGAATGTTAATCTTAAAACTTCCAGGTTCTACTATTAAGGTCCTCAACCTTGATACCTCAAGTGCTTAATTAACATTCTTGGATATTTTATCAAACACATACCACAGGTCAATACATGATATGATAAAATAATGCCTCATAATTTTATTAATCAAATAATAAAAGTTACAAACAATGGATTGAGCTAGGGCTTACACTAACAATCTCCCACTAGCACTAGTCCCAATCAGACATAACCCTAAGACCAAAAGACACAACATGACGTTCATGCTTTGGAACTGCCAGTTGCTTGGTCAAGGGATCTGCAACATTGTCTTCAACTGGAACCTTGATCATCTTCATATCTCCTCTATCGATGATCTCTCGAATGAGATGGAACTTCTTGAGTATGTGTTTGGATCGGTGGTGATTTCGGGGCTCCTTGGACTGTGCTATAGCCCCATTATTATCACACAAAAGTTCCAAGGGATCTAGGATAGATGGGATGACTCCTAGTCTTGTAATGAACTTTTTTATCCAAACAGCTTCCTTTGCTGCCTCAAACGCTGCTATATACTAAGCTTCTATTGTAGAATCTGCCACTGTGCTCTGTTTAGAGCTCCTCCAACTGACAACCCCTCCATTCAACATGAATATGTATCCTGATTGCGCTCTTGAATTGTCCTTGCTTGTCGGGGTCGCAACCTCAGTGTATCCTGTAACACTGAGTTCCTCTTGACCTCCATACACTAAGAATAAATCTTTAGTCCTTCTCAAGTACTTAAGAATTGTCATAACTAGAGACCAGTCGATCTCTCTA
>CANYCX010236825.1:0-10567 GCA_948193385.1 Breynia disticha f. nivosa | reverse complement strand
TAGCTAACCTCAATTTTTCATCCTCCATTTGCCTTTCCACTATCTGTTCTCTGAACATCGGTCTCACCGATATGTTCGCAATAAAACCTTCTTCAATCAAATTTAGCTCTAACCTTAATTCCCGCATCGTAAATAATGATTCTACATTGTATGCAGGTACATCACTCTTCATTAGCGATTTTCGGCTTAGAGCATCAACCACCACATTGGCTTTACCAGGATGGTATTCTATCAAACAATCATAATCCTTTAGCAACTCTATCCACCGTCATTGCCTAAGATTTAGCTCTTTTTGGGTTGTGATATATTTAAGGCTTTTATGGTCAGTAAAGATCTTGAAGGTTTCTCCATAAAAGATAGTGCCTCCAAGTCTTAAGAGCATGAATAATGGCTGCTTATTCAAGATCATGGGTCGGATAATTTAGTTCGTGAGATCGTAACTGTCTGGAGGTGTAAGCAATCACCTTGCCATTCTGCATTAAAACTCCTCCTAAACCCATTCCAGAAGCATCCGTATAAACCACATACTCACCATCCTCAGACGGTAATCTCAACAACGGAGCTTCTGTCAGTCTCCGTTTAATCTCTTCAAAACAGTTCTAACACTTCTCATTCCAGTCAAACTTGGCATTCTTCCTCAATAAACTAGTCAGCGGTCTAGCCAGAATTGAGAAATCCTGGATAAAATGCTGACAGTACCCTGACAAACCTAGAAAACTCCTTATTTCAGTCACATTTCTCGGAGCTTTCCATTCTTCTACAGCTTTTATTTTGGAAGGATCAGGTTGCACTCCCAGTTTAGAAATCACATGGCCCAGAAATGCAACTTCCTCCAGCCAAAATTCACATTTAGAAAATCTGGCGTACATTTGTTTATCTCTCAAAATTTGCAAGGCTATCCACAGATTATTTTTGTGTTCATTTAGGCTTCAGGAATATATGAGAATGTGATCAATAAAGACGACTACAAAGGAATCGAGATAAGGTTGGGAAATTTTGTTCATAAAGGACATGAATGCGGCTGGAGGATTTGTCAACCCAAATGGCATTACGGTAAATTCAAAATGACCATAGTGGGTTCTAAATGTGGTTTTAGATACTAACTTTTCCTCCACCCTAAGCTGCCAGTATCCCGACCTTAAGTGGATTTTGGAGAAAATGTCTACGCCTTTTAATTGATCAAGCAAGTCGTCAATTCGGGGTAAAGGATATTTGTTTTTAATAGTCACCTGATTTAATTGCTGATAATCTATACCGAGTCTCATGCTACCGTCCCTCTTTTTAACAAACAGAAGAGGGGCTCCACAGGGTGAAATACTAGGTCGTATAAAACCCTTTTCTAGCGTTCCTCCAACTACTTCTTCAACTCTTTCAATTCCGTTGGTGCCATTCTATAAGGTGCTATAGAAGTAGGTGCGGTTTCAGGAATAGTTTCAATTTCAAAATCAATTTCTCGGCTAGGGGGTAATCTAGGCAAATCCTCTGGAAATACGTCTGGGAATTCTCGTACCACTAACACGTCAGACACCTCTGCACTAGTACTATCAATATCTACCACACGGGCTAGATATGCTTCACACCCCTCTTTTATCAAACTTACGACCTGAACAGCAGTTATTAGACAGGAAGGTACAACTTTCCTATCCCCGACAAACACTATCTCTTTCTGACCGTTCACCTCAACCATAACTTCCTTAGAATAACAGTCCATTACAGCTCTATTCCTCGAAAGCCAATCCATACCTAATATCAAACCAAAATTTTCTAACTGAATAATCACCAAATCCACACTAAATTCTCGATCACCAATCATAATAGGACAAGCTTTGACTATTTTCCTAACTCTCATGACATCACGAGACGACATAATTACTTCAATTCTATAATCAAGTTTTTCTATGTCCAATTTAAACTTATGTGTATGATCGGAATCAATAAAAGAACATGAAGAACCAGAGTCAATTAACATGCATATAAGAAAACCCGAAACATAAACCGTACCAAAAATTACTTTAGGATCATTTACGGCCTCTCCACATGGAATAGCATAAACCCTAGCTTGTGGAGTTGCTGAGGCTGCTGGCTGGTTTATTTCAGATCCTCTAGCATGTGACTGAGATCCACCTCGCCCAGCATAAAATCCTCTGCCTCTGTTTCCAGGAAAATTTCTACGATTGTCCCCCACACTACTCTAGGAACCTTTAGCCTTTGCTTCATCATTTTCTTTCTGGACACAATTTTTCAATATATGTCCCGTTTTATGACAATAGTAACAAACTATGTCTTCTCTTTTCTGACCCACTGATACGCTTCTCTCATTGCGTTTAAAGAATGGTCTCCCAGCAAAACTTGCGCCCCTACTGCCAAACCTTTTAAATTTGGTCACTCTGGAACCTTGAGCACTGACTGCTTTTCCTTTATCTCCACCAGAGCTTTCTTCTTGCTTCGCTTTCTTAGCTCCTAAAGGTTGTGATCTCCCCAGAGCTTTCTCAGCTCATAGAGCAGCTGTTAATAAGGCTAAAAAAGTCGGAGGTTTAAAAGATAGAAAGGGAGTAATTTCTTCCTTCAAACCCATTTCAAAATGATCTCTCTTGGCTTCATCAGTTGCCACTTCTTCTGGCGTATACCTAGAGAGACGGGTGAATTTGACTTCATATTCGGCTACAGACATGTCACCCTGTTGCAAATTAAGAAACTTTTCTTTCTTCTCTCTCCTGTACATCTAAGGTGTGTACTTATCTTCAAAGACCTTAAGAAAGTCCTCCCATGTCATAATAAGAGGCTCCGCCAAACTCCCGGGAACCATCTCCTACCAGTTAATTGCTTCACCTCCAGCAAGGATGTATCATACATAACTTTTTGCACAGAGGTGCACTGCATCCGTCTTAACACTCGTTCAGTGTCCCTCATCCAATCTTCAGCAACCATGGGATCTGTTGTACCAGCAAAAGGTTTACCTCCCAGCTTCCGAATTTGTTTAAAATTTTTATCAGTCGATACCCCCTGAGTTCGAGGTAACTGTTCCCTCACTGTAGCTCCTATAAGATCTAAGAGCTGTTGAACATTAGGTGGTTGGTTTTGGGCTTGTACTTGAGCCTGGGGGTTTGCAGGTTCATTCTCCCCAGATTGAGGAGCATTCATATTTCCCTGGACTGACTCAATAGTGTTAGCAGTGACAGGTTCACTCTCTCCTTGTCCTTCTTCCATTCTAATTTAAGAAAGTAAATAAGGTTTCCATTTAGGCTTTATGGAAGTAGAATGTACATAACAAAACCATAATGGTCAATTTCCAAGTATTTGTATGTTTAATCTTTTTCAATCACTCATATTCACGTATAATCAATTAATCATATATTATTATTATTTAAAATTCTGCACATATACATAATGATGAATATGATCACAATCTCAGAATTTATAAATATACGGTGATTTTTATACCTAAGGAAAGAAAATTCACGTTTTTACACAAGATACAGGTCAAAACACGGTGTTGTACACACTACGCGGTGTGGGATGGAAGTACGCGGTGTCGCGCCCACCCCGCGTCGTTGGTGCATTAAAACGCGGTGTCGTTCCATAAGTACGCGTGGTCGCAGCGACACCGCGTACTTATGTACCACCCCGCGTTCTTACCTGTCATCCGAAAAAAAAAAGCTCAAAGCATACATCCTTCACCAAACCTAACTTAAAACCAAATCAACATATCTCCCTTCATCCATCCTTTCCTCGTAACTTCATTCAACAATACAGTAACAATTCTCAACTGAAAACATTCATATAATGAGAAGTCATTTATTCCAATTCACCTAACATACATTCCATTCCATTAAACATAATCAATTCATACTAAACAATATCCAATCAATATTCACTAAATTAGCATTCAATTTCAACATATCACTCAAATCTCCAATTAACCATAATACATTCATTCTTGCAACACATATTGCAATAATGATCCTATAATGCATTCTAATGCAACTTGATATAATTGGACATTATTTTTCATTTTTGCCTTGTTAGACCATTTCTCTTGACGTTTGCAAATGGGCCTCGTCGACCGGGAGTACAAGTTACAATTTTCATACTATGGACCATAGATTTCTCTACCTTTTTATGCTTGTTTAATGCCCCAATGGCCGGCACCCTCGAACACATAAATGTGAACGATAAACTACGGTGCATGTAACATCCTAAAAATACGATAAAAATACAAAAAATACTTAAAAATACGTATAAAGTGAGTATAAATTTTTCGCGGTTTATACATATTTATACGTATTATTTGTATTTTACCGTATTTTTAGGATGTTACATGCACCGTTGTTTATCGTTCACATTTATGTGTTCAAGGGTGCCGACCATTGGGGCATTAAACAAGCCTAAAAAGACAGAGAAATCTATGGTCCATAGTATGAAAATTGTAACCTGTACTCCCGACCGACGAGGCCTGTTTGCAAACGTCAAATTATTGGATCCCAGGTGAAATCATGTTAGAGAATTCATTAGAACATTTGCATTCATATCTATTCTATGACATTTGGTATGTTCTTTATGAACATAGATATAATATTGAATGATATGATATGTTGATGATGGATTGAAATCTCTTTATGAACAAGAGATGGGTTGGGGGTACTGGGCCATGGCCCTGTTAAAGGAGTGACGGTGGGCCGGGCCCAGGCCTCTACATTGGTGGTGTTTATTATATATGCTATGATAGATCTTACGGAGACGGGAGTTAGGGAGACGCGCGTTAGCCATATATGGAGGCAAAAGTTAGGGAGGCGAAAGTTAGATATAATGGATATAGGTGTATGCACAAGCTATGATATATTTTATAAGTATTATGAATGATTTTGTGCGAAAACAAACTATATGATTAAAAAAGAAAGATAAATAAAATGATAGATTTGATTTATAAATGATTATGAAATTTGGTTGGTTTTACACTTGAAGATTAAATAATTACTCACTGAGCCCGCAACTCACCAACTGCGATCATGTATGTTCATTTCAGGTACAGGTAGAGTCTTGGAGATATTTTGAGATAGCGTACAGGTGGGTCAGCTGCTACTTGATGTATTCTCTCTTCCCATATGCCATATAGGAGTTGATTTAGCCTCATTTTGCATGATTGCATGTATCTAGTATTACATGATGATTATGTGATAGTTATAGTATAACTCAGGATGATTGATAGATGATAATGATTTTAGATATATACGATATGATGTTTGTTTATTGTTGGATGTGAGTATAGATTGAATGGTTTGATTGAATTGACATAGTATTACAAGTGTATAAGTATGAAATGGTATTATCAGGTTGATTTTACGTTATAGCAGTTAAACACTGGTCGTGTTTAGGTGACACTATGTCCGTATTTACTAGACATGGTACGTGTTGAATCAACATGAGGCTATGCCCGTAAGGGTCTTGATCAAGAGTGTATATAACTGAAAATGGTTCTTCTTAATGAGTATATCTCATGCATCGTATGTGTATAAGCATGGTTGTGGTAGTTATTAAGTGAAATACTGCTATTAAAGAGTGTATATAACTGAATTGTTGGTTGATTTTGTTGGATGCATGCATGATTGGAATGTTGTGATTTGCACTAGATTATGAGGATTTAAGAGAATGAACTATGAATTGTATGTGTCAAAGCAACGATAAAAGGTATTAAACTAGTGGAGTGTATGTAATTAAATATGGAATTAATCATGGAAGTAATAAAGCTATATTGGATACATGCATGTGCCTAAAACTATTCAGTTGAATGAGTTAAGTTGAAAAATGTATAGATAATGCACTTTTAAGATTCAAATTGTTGGTTGGAATTGTGAATGGGAAATGGAGTGCCAGAATGGAACTTAAGAACTTGGAAGGAAACCTGAGTAACTAGCTAATGTATGAGTGTTTCCCCAGGTATTGGGAAAGTTATCTAGAGTGGTATGTGGATTGAGTCCCGTACAAAAATTCAAATGAATGAACGTAACAGTCCAACGACTGATTAAGCATTGTGTAGATGAAACATAAGGTTGAAGTGGAGAAACTTAGAAAGTGTGTTGACCCCATTATGGGAAAAACAATAGTGTGTATGACAAAGGATATCAAAGAAAGGAAAATTTGAGAAGAATGTGTTTTGATGATATTGGGAGATTACGGTAATGTATATTTAAGGATTTGATTGTGGACTGTGACCATTGAGGTTGCTATCGCTCGTCCTTTCTCTTAAAGGTAGTGACAGAGTTGTACTTTGTATGAGGAAGTGAATTCTTTGGCTTCCTGCATAATTTTCTTCACCAAAGGTAGATCATTTATTGCTTGTTTAGAAAAGCTTTGCATTTGTTGCATTCCTTCTTATGCGTATGTAAAAAACATGTTCTTGCTTACCTACCTTAGGATAGCATTACCTGATAGTTGGGAGATCGTGAGCATAGATATATATTTGTGAGAGTTAAACGACAGAGTTTAGGGCAAATAAAATAGATCAATTTGTAATGATGACATATGGATATCTGTTTTATGAGTTTAACATGATCTGATGGTCGAGATTGATTGTTTATGGAGAGAAATAAAGGTTGTAGGGTATGTTTGGGTGTTCGTGTGAATACTCAATGAATAAAGGCTATCTTGAAGTTGTATAGTGGTTATTTGAATATATGAGAATTCGACCGTGATTCAATGAGAGATTGAGTGTGGTTGTAATGGTTAGCTGGAAGAACTTGTTATTAGTTTAAGCTAACAATTTGTTAGAAAGATGGTTAACCCCAAGTATAAAGTATAAGACAAAATAAAGAATTTTGGAATGCAAGTGGATGTTGGGACTCGTGACAGAAATATAGTGTGTTGAAGACATATTGCCTAAAAGTGAGTGATATAAAAATGTTGAAAACTTATGATGTAGAGATGCCTTAAGTGAGATTTCATGAGTGGAATACTTGATTGTTAAAGAGTGAGTATAACATAAGGATGTGCCTTAACAACATGAATGAGTCAAAGTATAGTGTTGAACCCTTATGGATCCAAGTGAGTACAAAAGTAGGAGAAAGTATTTTGATTTAGTAAATCCTCAGATTAATGCATGTGTACAATGGAATGTTAATTAGGGTAATGAATAAACAGAAGTTGCATGTATGTGTAAACACGATGGGAACATGATTGTGAGTCCTTGTTTGCTAATTTGACGATTTCGTTACTTATTGTGGTGGGATTTATAAAATGCTTTTATAAGTGAGGGACAAATATGTTAAAGGTGGAATATGGTTTGAGCATGAATGCGACCATGTGAATTACGATATGCTTATGAAATTGAGTCTATAAATTCAACATGAATTTGATTATATCTTCAAAAATAATCTTATATGAGAGTGGTGTGAGTATACAAGATGGATGAATGTGTTGAAGCGGGAGTACATGAAACAGATGTATGTCTTTTGACTTAATGGAAATTAGTAGACGTAAGAGAAAGAGAATATGTTGGGTGTAGTTGTGTAAGGGAATGATAGAATGTAAAGATACTAAAATCACTATGAGGTATGTTTTTTATTTTTGCGGTTGTTGAAGTCTAAAATCTCTAAGTCGAATGTTTAAGTGAGGATGAGTTGGTTTGGAACCTAACTTGCTTCAAATTTTGGGGATGAAATTTCTTAAGGGGAAAAAGTTGTAACGCCCCGAGAAAAATTTCTAATTTTATGTGGAATTATGTCTAATTTAAGTTGGAGGAATAGAGGTATAAGTATGTATATGTCGGGGGATCGTAGGAGGTCGGAAATGGAAAATGTACATTTTATGCATGATTAACATACGTTAATCTTGTGATTAACGTATGTTAATCTCAAAAATGAGATGAATAACGTATGTTTATAGAGAAATAACGTACGCTCTTCTTCAATGGTTTACCAAAATTTAATTTTGACTAATGTACATTAATTTTAAAATAAATATACATTATCGGGGGTCCGAACATGACATCAAATGGTTGGAACACATCTCATTCCGAGAGAAAAACATCTCAAACCCTCCCAAACATTATCTCAACCCCAAAACACTAATCCTAAGGCCTCCCGATCACCAAACCTACAAACAAACACCTAGATTTCAACGAATTAACAACGAATCGGTCCTCTCACCGATTCCTCTTCAATCTAAGGCTTGAAAGCTAATAGGATGAAAAGTAAAATCCTTACCCTAGACTTAAATGTTTGTGAAAACAGGTACATTTGGTAAGGTTTTGTAGTTTATGAATCTATAAACATTTAACGAAAAAATGGTAGATTTCAAGAGATTGAAGGGTTTAGGGTTTGTGGGGAATTTAGGGATTTTGTGTAAATGGAAGATTAATTGAGAAATTAAGCATAGAATGTTGTAAATAACATGAAATGTAACATGATTTGTGTAGGAGGCGACAAATGAAACCCGAATAGGAGATTAGTGTCGAATCAATGTCTGCATGAGTTTGAGGTAAATGTAGTTTGATGCTTACTATTGTATGCTTGCCTTTCTATGGTTAAGATTTTATGATAAATTTTTTCTTTTGATGAAATGGTAATGAAAATGAGATAAATGAAAGACTTGAATTGTTTATGTGTTTATGTGGTTTCTTTAGAATTGCTATGGATTGCTTAGAAATTATGTGCATTGTGATTGGTATGTTGGGAATGGTAAATGATGATATTAAAGTGTTGTGAGTGTTCTTTTGATGAACGAAATGATGATTGTGAGATTGCTTAAATGTAAGTAAGTATGTAATGTGTTAAGTTTTGAATGTTCATAAGTATGTGGCTTATGACTTATGTGATATCTTTGTGATAAGTATTGTATGAATATAAGCATGAAGCTTATAATAAAAATGTGTGAATCTCCAAGTGTATGTTATAAGTGCTCCTTATGATTATGGTGACGGTTTGGGCCATGAGTTGGCAGTGTATGGTATGTGTGCCTATATAATTATGAATACTTTGTTAAGATGAGTTGTGAATGCTTGGCTTGTGGTATATCTGTTATGGTCATTCTTTTCATAAGTTGGCATTTTATGAATTATGTGATGAATAATCTATGTTTGTCATGCGCACGTGGTGAATTTTCCTTATTAGTTATTGTGATGAACTCAGATGAGTTACAATGTTGTATGTTGTTTCTGCCACGTGTTGGTCGTTATGAGCATGTGTGGCTTGTGTTATGGAATGGATGATTGTTGTGGAACATTCATGTGCTTGGATTATTGTGAAATTTTGAGATGGGATTTGGAAATGCATGATTTGCAATCACACATGTCATTTGGCATTGTATGAGCATGGATGCATGTTCATGTTTTGAAATAAGAAAAAGGCATTGTGGCCCACATGCACAGAAGAGAGTGGACTCTCTCTTACAAATAAGAATAATGGGTTTCGGCCCACATGCACAGAAGAGAGTGGACTCTTTTTACATATCAGAAAAAAGGAGTTTTGGCCCACATGCACGGAAGAGAGTAGACTCTCTCTTACATATACCAAAAAGGGGTTTTATGCCCACAAAAGAAGAAGGGAGTGGACTCTCCCTTACTGAAAGAAAAGCCTCTAGAGCACAACATATTTGTGTGGAAATGCATTAGCATTACATTTGCATTCATTGTGCATACATGTGTTGATTGCATGAAAATTAATGTGAATTGGTTATGATACGGGATTTGACTTGTGTTTGAGCAAGATATGTGTTATTGAATGAGTTATATTGATTGGGTATAATATTGTATGGTTATATAAAATGTGTAGAATTTTTGTATGGCTTATCTTTTGGACTTATGATTGAGAAATATAAGTGCTCTTGTATGAGATGAGTGGAATGATTATGAGGTCGTATGGTCCATGTAGAGTTGTGTTATGTTGGTGATTTGGCGTTAATAATGAGAAATTTGGCATGCTTTATGAATGCAATGAAGCATGTGTGTGTATTTTGTTTTGCTTTCCGTATGTGTAGAGGAAGTTGTACGCAAGTGGCTTTGGAAAGAAAGTAGTGTGTGGTTCATAAATTTTGGATGAATATATATAAATGATGACATGATATATGTTTGGTCGAGAGTTTGGCGAATTGTGAAATTGTATGATATGACATGGAGGTTATGTTTTGTGGTTCGGTTGTGAGTTGATGGTAAGTGGTTGAAAATGATAATGGAAAGGAAATGATGAATGCATGATGACTATGTACATGAGTGTATTGTGATTGAGTTGTTTGATTCAAGAATGTTGTGTGTGGATGTAACAGGTATGGAATGGTTGAATAAGAGGCTAATAAAAAAAAGATGGTTTGATTTGCTTGAATGATGTATGAAATGCTTAATTCTCAGATTAAGTTAAAATGTGGGAAAATGCCCCAGGAACTCATTAATGTACGTTTTTTGTGACAATAACTGTGACCCCCGAATTTAAATATTATCTGCGTATAACTTCCCTCCTACAGACAATACTTAAACCCGGAAATCAAAGTTTAAATAAAAATAGAATAAAATAGAACAAAATAAAATTCAGTCCAATGTAATTAAGGGAGTTCCAATCCATTTCAAACTCATTTCACAAAC
>CANYCX010236797.1:0-15236 GCA_948193385.1 Breynia disticha f. nivosa | reverse complement strand
GACCCCTTTTCGATCCCTAACATACATATACTTATATATACATGTTTATAACTTAATATAAACATTATATACACTCAATAACCATCAATGAACATCAAATAACATTGAATGAACATGTATATACATCAAGATCAAATTATACCATCAACCCTTCTTTCTTCCCGATCTTCTAACCTAACTTCCACGACACTTACGTTCGTGCATCAATATCATATCCCAACATCATTATACATGAATTTAACATAAATCAACATTGAATTGGACCTCAATTAATACCTAGGCATACAACATTTTGTCCTTCATTATTTCATTTGAGATATGTCCATTCTTTACTTTGGTTTTCAACCATTGGTTACACAACTCTTCGGTACATGCTAGATCTCAAACAACACACACATATATTTTTCATTATTATTCATAATTAATAGTTAAAATATAAATGGATAAATTTTTGGGGCGTTATAGCATTTGTGGAACTAATCTATATGCTTAATAAGAAAGCTTTGTGTTTTGATTGATTATGATGAAATGATCCTATGATCATATTATGTTGCTTTATGGCCTAGTATCTATGTGATATGATAAAATGAACATGTTGTGTGATATATACTCTATGTGATGTGTTTAAGTGCCTTTTTTGTTCAAATAATGTGTGCTATGAACTATACAATGAAAGGCATGATAGGAGCTGTGTGTGTATATATATATATATATATATATATATATATATATATATATATATATATATGAGTTATGTGATCCTGTGTGGTTATCATATGTGCTTATGTGTGAAAGATGTTATGCGTTATTATAAGAATGTTGCATATAAATTCACGTGTTGCATTTCATTGTGTGACATGAGATCTGTGTGGATATGGACATGCCATGTGTTGTCCTTGGATATGCTAAGTACTATCTTTATGAGATATATGCTTAGAGTTGTATGCTCAGACTGTGTGCTGATCCTTTCTGTGTGCTATAGAGGAATCCTCTATTATGTACTATAGAGAAAAATAAACCCCAGGTTATGATGTGTGCAAATTCATTTACATTGCATATTCATAAGTGCATTCATATATTAGAAATGCCATGAGATGATTTCTTGTGTGGATATTAGTATTGTGTGCTGGATTAATCTGTGTGAATTTATATGTGGATACATGAGCTGTGTGGATGATGCTGTGTGGTTGTTACTATGTGAATGTTACTGTGTGAGTATTGCTATGTGGGATTTGGTTGATAGAAAACATGTGTTATGTGCTTATGTTTGGTATGTTGGCTTGGCTTGAGATGCTATGTCAAGTAAATGGTATGTTCTACTATGTAGAATGGTATAAGTAATACCTAAACTAAGTGAGGAAGTTAAGAAAATGATGTTGTGTGCTAAATTCTGGAAAATAAAAATTAAATAGGCATTCTGAAACTCAGCACTCCCATCGTGCTGACCAGAGTTACGAGAGCTTTACGTATGTGGTCTCAGCTCTAGGGGTCAGTTTTGTTATTTTGATTTGTACATGTTGTACATACTTGTATATACACGCGAATTTGGTTTGAAATATTTTTCAAACTTATTGTATCAGCTTCTGCATTACTTTTTGTTATAAACTATGTTTTTATTTGGGCAGAGTTGTATAAGAAGCGTGTATATATTTTATCTCTCAGTTTTTGATTTGTTAAATTAAATCATTTTCATTAATTATTGGAAATTTTAGAATAAATGGATTTAAAAATTGAGTCTCACATTTAGTGGTATCAGAGAAGGGATTAAATTCTCTGCAGACTATGCCAATGATTTAAATTGCTTTGTGATTTAAAAATCTGAAAGATTTGAAATCTGATTTTTGAAACATATGAAACTTAGAGACGTATCATCTGATCACACAGCTGAGTCTAGAGATTCAGTTAGGGGACAGGGGTCAGCCCTAGTACCTCTAGAGCAGCCTGCACAACCCACTATACCTACGATGCCTATACCCCCATATGATCCTGCATATGCTCCGTTCTGGGAGATTCTGTAGAAAATGATGGGGGATTAGAGTCAGAGAGGTTTAGGTAGCCAGTAGAACCTAAACATTGATAAGAACTTTGCAGAAGTGAGAAAACAAAAGGTAAGAACATTTGAGGGTACGATTGATCCAACTAAGGCTAATGATTGGTTAAGACATACAGAGAGGATTTTGGCACGTATGAGGTGTACTTCTGAGCAGAAATTGAGGTATACCACTTCTCTGCTAGAGAAAGCAGCGTGGAATTAGTGGGAATCAGTCCTGAATAGTCAGAAAGATTCTTCATTGTTGACTTGGGATGACTTATTGAGGAGATTTGCTGATAAATATACTCCTTCGCATTATCAGACTAAAAAGAAGATAGAGTTTCTAGAGCTGAAGGAGAAAGAGAGGATAGTTGTTGAGTACGAGGCAGAGCTCACTAGATTGTCTCATTACTCTCTAGAGGACGTGGACACTGATTAGAAGAAGAGAGATAGATTCGAGCGGGGTCTAAGGTACAATGTTCGTACCAGGATAGAAATGAAACCACCCACTTATGAGATGTTGATTGAGACTGCCATCAGGGCAGAGGAGTTGGCTGCTGAGGGCAATAAAATTAAGGGAAAGGAATAGTGGATTTTGGGTAGTTCCAATTCCCAACAACAAAAAAGAAGACAAATTTTAGACTACCTTGTGGGATATGTAGTAGTGTGATTAGACAGTCTAGGAGAGGAGCGAAAGGTGGGAGGAGCTATTCCACCAGGCCTCCTATTCCTCAGGGTCGAGGTATAGACACATATCCTAGTGGGGATGATTGAATTTATTATACTTGTCGCCAGATGGGACACTTTAGTTGAGATTATCCACAGAGACGAGAGTCTCAAGGAGGTGGTGTTTCGAGACAAAGCAGTGTTGGTGATGCTCGGATTACAACATTGATCAGTGATAGTAGGGATAGAGGGGGAAGAGGTTCCAGATCTACTTTTAGGGAAGGAGCAGCCTCTAGAGGTGGAGCAGGTGGGTCAGGTACAGTAGGTGCATCTAGCAGAGCAGCCACACCATCAGGGTCAGCACCACAAGCATGAGTTTATGCCATGACTAGAGATGAGGCTGCAGAGATCACTGGTACTATTTTTATTTTTACGTATACTACCTTAGTATTGATTGATCCAAGCTCTATGTGTTCCTTTGTGAGTGAGTCAGTGGTAGATTATATCGGTGTAGAGCGTCTGGATTATACAATCGTTGCATCGATGCCAGCAGGCGGTACAGTATTGGTTAGGCATATATTGAGACATTACGAGCTCAGATTTGACGAGTCGACTTATTTAGCCGATTTGATTATTTTGAGGATGACCGAGTCTGGGATCTTCTTAGGGATGGATTGGCTGTCTAGAAATCGGGCTATGGTCGACTGTTATTCAAAAGAGGTTGTAATTGAGGTTGATGGTGAGAGACGAGTATTATTAGTTGGCGAGAGGAAGGTTATTCCTTCCTGCCTAATTTCAGTAGTTATAGATGCGAGGTTAATTTGAGAGGGGTGTGATGCCTATTTAGCATCAGTGATTGATCTGAATCAACCAAAATTAGATGTACGAGATGAAAAGATTGTACAAGAGTATCTTGAGGTATTTTCTTACGAGTTACCGAGATTACCACCAAAGTGAGAGACTGATTTCAAGATAGAGATTATTCTGGGTTCTGCTCCAGTATTTATTGCACCTTATAGGATGGCAGCGGTTGAGCTATAAGAGCTAAAATAATAGCTAGAGGAACTGTTAGAAAAGGGGTTTATACCACCAAGTGTATCACCTTGGAGCGCACCAGTGTTATTCATGCGAAAGAAGACGGTAGTATGCGATTATGTATCGACTATAGTCAGCTTAACAAGGTGACTGTTAAGAACAATTATCCATTACCACAGATAGTTCACTTAATAGATCAGTTGTAGGGAGCTACACTGTTCTTCAAAATTGATTTGAGGTCTGGGTATTCAGTTGATGGTCGAGGAGGATTCAATTGCAAAGACAACGTTTAAGACTTGAAACTGGCATTTCAAGTTCACTGTAATGCCATTTAGGTTGACGAATGCACTTATAGTATTTATGGCTCTGATGAATAAGGTATTTTAGCCTTATTTAGATCAGTTTGTGGTTGTGTTTATTTATGACGTTTTTGTGTATTCGAGAGATAAGGTCGAACATGTGAGACATCTTCATATTGTGCTCAAGTTGTTGAAAGCAAAAGAGTTGTATGCTAAGTTCAGCAAATGCGAATTCTAGATGTCAGAGGTTATCTTTCTAGGACACGTGATCTCAACAGAGGGAGTGAACTGGGTCCTAGTAAGATAAAAGCAGTTCAGGAGTGGAAAACTCCAAAGAATGTATCTGAGGTATGGAGTTTTCTAGGTTTAACATGATATTATTGGAGATTTATTGAGGATTTCTCAAAGATAGCTAGACCGATGGCAGCTTTATTGAGAAAGAATGTTCTATTTATCTGGAAGGAGAAATGCGAAGAGAGTTTTTGCGAGTTAAAGAAAAGGTTAGTTGAAGCTTCAGTACTTATGTTACCTGGTCAGGGAGGTGGATGTGTGGTTTATACAAATGCGTTTGGAGCTGGATTAGGTGGAGTATTGATGCAGCATGAAAGAGTTATTGTTTATACCTCGTGACAGTTGAGACCGCACTAGGTTAATTATCCTACTCATGATTCGGAGTTAGCTGCGATTATTCATGCTCTTAAGGTTTGGTGACATTACTTATACAGTGAGACTTTCCAGATTTTCACAGATCACAAAAGTCTCAAGTATATTACAACTCAGTGAGAGATAAACCTTAGGTAGAGACGATGGATAGAGCTACTTAAGGATTACGACTGCACTATTGAGTGTCATCTTGGGAAGGTGAATGTGGTCGCCAATGCTTTGAGCAGAAAAGGAAATGAGGATGATGATTTAGTTACTTATAGAGTGGAATCATTTTTTTCTTTACGAGAGTTGCTAGTGTAGTTGGGTTTGATTGAGGATCAGATGTTAGAAAACATCAGAGTTCGACCTCAAATGAGAAAGGTGATAGCAATACGTCAGAATGAAGATGATCATCTAATGCAGATAAAAAAGTGACTACTTCACACCGATTAGACGAGGATGGTGTGTTGTATTATAGAGAGCGGTTATGTGTTCCAGACATTGCTGAGTTAAAGAACGAGTTGATGGTTGAGGCTCATTCTTCACTGTATTCAGTTCATCCGGGCAGTACTAAGATGTATTGGGATTTGAGAGAGTTGCATTGGTGGGTACATATGAAGAGGGAGATAGCAGAATTTATCACTAGATGTCTTTCTTGTCATCATATCAAGGTAGAACATCAAGCCCAGTCGGGAAGTTACGACCGCTAGAGATTCAGGAGTGGAAATGGGAGAAGATCACCATGGATTTTATTATAGGCTTACTGGGTACGTTTTGACATCACGATACTATTTGGGTGATAGTTGATCTGTAATGCCCTAAAAAATAATAAAAATTTACAATTTAATTATTGTATAAATTGAATTAAAAAATGAAAATAATTTGGAAAGAAAAATGAAGGAAAACAAAGATATTTCGATGAACATGATCAACATTGTTTTGGCACAAAGAAATAAGCATGATTTGTTCTTAAATTGGTTTTGTGTCGTGCCAAAGAAATTAAAAGAAGATGAAAAATAAAATCAGCATTTAATCCAAGTTTATTGAAAACAAAAAGCCTGCATTTGAGAAATGATTAGATGAGATCTTGCCTATATGAAGAAAATGGCACAAGCCATGCTTACAATTAAGTTCAACATGCCATAAAAATAAAAAGAAACATGAGAGGTGTGTGTGCATGAAGGTCGTTCCATGTATGTGGAAATTGGCACAAGCCGTGCTGGTCTTGATGAGATCATGCCATAGTGATCAAATTGGCACGAGACGTGCCATTTCAATTGTGGGTCGTCCCGAGTCAGTATAAAAGCGATGATAGATTATAGCTTCTTATTTTACTTCGAAAACTCACAGAAAATCGTAGAAAAAGAGGAGCGAACTGAAAGAACCCTAGAGGATGAATTGAGAGTCAATGCTTAGTTCAAATTGATGCAAATTCATGGAACCTAGCTGTATATATATATGGTAAACAAGCTACGGTAAACTCTTATCCTCTTATTTCCAATTATACCTCTGTTCTCTTGGACTTAATATCAGAATTTTGAGTTGAGTTTTGAGATGGAATAATGTGAACTTGCTGAATTGAATTAAAGTGAGGTTGATAGTATTTTTATGAATGGTTTATGTAAATAATTGAAAAAATTTTATGAGCAAGAGAACTAAGTTCAAGTCGTAAATGTGTGAATTGTGTGAAATTATGTTCTTAGGAACAAATTATTATGATTATTAAGTTGTGGTTGCTTAATTGATTACATGATATTGCTCATGCTCATATTTATGTTGTTCTTAAGAACAATTGATTGATATTTGGGTGATTTCATGGTAAATCTTTCGTGAAATAAATGATTGACCATGTTTACAATGAGTTGAATTATGGCTGGAATGAGTTCTTAGTTTGAAATGTGTAAAGTATACGCTTATGATTACATTGACTTAAGGTTGATGATATGTTGATTATAAAAATGAAATGCTTTCTTATATGTGATGAAGCTTATGAATTGCTTATATGAGTATACAGGATTGAATGTGGAAATGAGTTATGGATTTATTGTTCATTCATTTGTGTTGCATTCATAATGGGTGACACTGAGATGATATTCTGAGCTGGACTCGATGCCGTACTGGGTACGATGCCGGTCTAGGACTAAGGATATTCTGAGCTGCGCTCGATGCCGTACTGGGTACGATGCCGGTCTGGGACCGAGGGAAAAAATGAATAGAGAAAGAAAAGAGAAAGACAAACCCTAGGGCATTCACATGTATTTGCATTTGCATTCATATGCATGTATTTGATTAGCATTCATTTGTGGCATGTATACTGATTGTTGTATGACATATGAATGCTAACATGTTGAATTATGAGCTCTGTGATATGGAAATATGAAAATAGTGCTTTGGATATGTTTTGGCATAAGGTTTGATTGAGTTGCAAACAAGTGTTCATGTGTGTTTCTTATATGAAAACATTAATGGTATGATAAAAGCCACTAGCCTTGCTTGAATGGAATCTGATCTTGTTTGCTTGAAATAAGAAATCAACTAAAACATAAAGAAAGAAATAGAATGGTAGCATGCCCTCGTGCTTGAGAGAACGTCCTCGTGTTGTATATTGATCTGGATAAATTTGCAAGAGCACGACTTCGTGCTTAAATATAACACGACCTGTGTCATTTGGGAATGAAGGGATGAGCACGACCTCGTGGTCATCAGCACGACTGTGCTAACTGGACCCCTGCACTTCATTTTAACAATGTTTTGTTTAACACTTACTGAGTATATCTTTATACTCACCCCTTTGGTTGTTTTAATGATGTGCAGGTCTAGCAGGATTGCCACAAGGAGGATTCGAGCACGTATTGATTAAAGTGGATAGTTTTGTGAAAGGGTTTTCAATTAAGTCAATTAATTTGAATTTTGAATTGTGATTTTCAATTATATCTCTTTAATATTTTGATAAATTTAACTCTTTCAAGTTTATTAAATAACTGTCCATGATTTGAGTAAATATTTGGAATAAATGGTTTTAATTTTGAGTCCAACACTAGTGTTGTTAAGATGAGGTGCAGGGGAACCATTGGCCAACACAGGCGTGCTCGTGGAATTAGATACCGTATTTGCGCCTTAATTCCCTAATGGCTCATTGTTGTCATGTCCCATACAGATTAGTACATTATTCGGGCTAAAACTAGGTTTCTGGGCAGCATTAACGTAGGTTTACTCTGAGATTAACGTATGTTATTCTTCTATATTTTACTAGACAATGAATAACGTGGGTCATACACAAATAACATAGGTTTCTCTACCTTAACGTTCGTTATTGCACAAAATAACGTACGTTAGTACACTCCACAACCATTCTGCCCCTTTTTAATTCAATCTGAGACTTACACATTTCATACACCATTCAGGCAAGTCAAACTCTTTATTCAACCATTTTATACACCTTATAGCCCCACACAACATCCTTAATCAAACATTATAATCATAACACAATCATGGATATATTCATCTTATATTCCTCTCATTTTCAATTACTCACAAGCCAATTTCACAAACCAAACCACAAGCATAGCCTTTATTGCATATCATACAAACTCACAATTTCTCAACTCTCAATAAAAACATATATCAAGTCATCATATATTTATATTCATTCAAGAATATGAACAACACATTACTTTCATTCCAAATCCACTCAACATAAAACTTTCTCTACTCATACGAAAACAAATCAACATACGCACATACATGCTTCATTTTATTCATAAACACATATTACATTCCTCATTCTCACAATCAAATCACCACACATATATATGTTTCATTAGTAATCATAGCCACATGTCATAAGCATCATTTTCATCAATAAAACACTAAGCACAACATAACATACAAGCATAGATTAGCTAGGTTACGCTAGCATTCACATCAACACCATCTCATGAAAAATTCTCATTATTTCATCATGGAACATACAAGATCACATGTTCATCACTCAAAGCCAAGCTCATATCATCACATAGTTCATACACATTCACTTCCATACATACAAGATTATACACATTCCATACAATTCATAAAAGACACATGTCGCTCAATCACAAATCATGCTCATATCACAACCGTGATCCATAACCATTCATTCCCATGCAACCAATAACATGTATGCATAATGAATGCAAATGTAATGCGTATGCATTTCCACACACATATGTTGTGCTTCGGAGCCTTAAAATTTCTTTGAGAGAGTCCACTCTTATTGCATGCATGTGAGCACAAACCCCTTTTTCTTTTCTCATACACAAGAGAGAGTCCTCTCTCTTTCATCAAAATTGGGCTAATCCCTTTTTTTTCATCGGGCCTAGCCCGGCATCGAGCTCTCGCTTGACATAAAACTCATTAGGGATAAATCCCTCTCAAACATAACATCAAGAGGCAAGCTCTTGTATTCTCAAATCTTGGGCTAATCCCTCTTTTTTTCATGTGGAAGAACAACACGCCTTCCCTTTAATATCTCAAGCATGAACATACAACGTGCTCATGCAATGCCAAAATAATGAAATGTGTGAATGCAAAATGTGCATTTACAAATCCACAACATCATGTACACATGAATGTTCCATATCATTCATTCCACTTGCACAATATAAGCCGCACATTCTCATTAATAGAATTTGGCATATTAGATCAACACAACATCAATTTGCAATTCAACATGAATATGCACACATTTTCGAAACAACCAACTTGTGGCATCAATTAGCACACACCTCAATCATAACTCATAAGAGTTCATCATCATAACCATAACAAAACACTCATAATGTGCACATAAAAATTCAATCATTTCATAACCACATTCGTAAGGTAGGAAAACCCCACACAAGGCATTTCAAATGTCATTCAATCATACAACCATCAAGATAGCATTCTCATAACACCTTACTATTATCTTTTAGCATTCAAAACAACTCAAACACAATTTCATACACTCTTTCCAAGCAAGCCATATCAAAGCATACAATCATTCAAGTCCTTTACTACTCACAATTGCTACCATTTCAACAACCAAGTGTTTATCACATATTATCAACCATATGGAGGCCAAACCTACCAAAGTAAGTGTCAAAAGTGCATTTACCTCGAGTTCTCGCGGACTCGATTCGGCACTAATCTCTGATTTGGGTTTTGTTTGTCGCCTCCTACACAAATCATGTTACATTTCACATTATATACATTATCCTACACCGAATTTCTCAATTACTCTTCCATTTAACACAAAATCCCTAAATTCCCACAAACCCTAAATCCTTCAATTTCCCTAAATCTACCGTTTTTTGGTTAAATGTTTATACATTTAGTAACTAGGATAAAAACCAAACAAAACCCTACCAAATGTACTTTATTTCACACAAATTTTAGCCTATGTTTAGGGACTTACCTTTCCTACAAATGTGCTCCAAAACCCTAGCTTGGAGGGAAAATTGAATGAAGGATCGATTTGTTGTTTTGTTGCTGAAATCCACAAGTTTGTAGGATGTTTTGGTGTTTGGGAGACCTTAGGATAAGTGGTTTGGAGTTGGGAGAGTGTTGGAAGTGTTTGGGAGTATTTTTCTCCCGGTTTTGGCTTGTTTCTGCCCTTTTAATGACATGTCCAGACCCCCGATAACGTATGTTTATTTTACAATTAACGTACATTAATCAAAATGCAGTTCTGGGAAACTAACTTGAGTAACGTATGTTATTCTTCACTATAACATACGTTACTCAACTAAACAATGCATAACGTACGTTAATAACACAATTAACGTATGTTAATGTAGCCCTGACTGCCACATTTTCCATTTCCAACCTTCTTTCGATTCTCAACATATATATAGTTATATATATACATTCTTTCAACTTATTTTAGACATTATCTCAACATTAAATGGACATTTTTTAGGGCGTTACAATCATAAATCAACATTCATATAATTAACATAGCAATCAAGCAGGATTACTAATATGAATGCGATACAAAATGCAAATGAATGCCACTGCAATTCATATGCGATATGCCCCAGGCTATTGCTTCCTTTTCTTTTTCTTTTCTTTTATTTTTTTCTTTTACTTTTCTTTTTCATTTTTCCCTCGGTCTCAGACCGTGATCAAACTCAGTTCGGCATCGAGCCCAGCTCGAAATATCATCGGTCCCAGACCGACATCGAGATCTCTCTCAAAATTATCCTCAGGCCTAGCCTAGGATATCATGGCCACGTGTCACACAATTAAATGCAACACATGAATGTATCAATACATCCATAAGGCCAAATCTCAATTAACTCAAATGCATAATCATGCATCAAAGCAAGTAAACACATGCTTTCCATATTACTCAAAGTTCATAAGCATATTTATTTGATAATTCCAACATCATGGGCAGACTAAATTATTCTATCAGTAATAATAATTATAATAGTTACAAAATAATTGTGAAAATCATATAAATTATTAAGTATTAAATAAATTTTGTAATTATATTTTTATAATTAATATTTTGATATATTATGAAAAAATATATTAGAAATATAAAAAAGTAATTATATGAATAATTAATTATAATTTTATAATTAATAATTTAATGTATATTTAAATTTAATAAATTATCAATAAATTTAAATAAATAAATGTCAATAATATAATAAATAGTATAAAACAATAAATTATTAATTGTTTATTTTACGAATTTTCGTCATGCTTTGGTTTTGGTAAGTGGAGTGACAATCTTGCTCAAGATCTCAAGTGCCATTTAATATTGTAGACCAGTAAATAAAGAAGTTACGTGTATAGCTATAAAACAAGAGTCAAAACCTATTGATTTGTGAAATAACTTGTTAATGAAATTGATGTTGTGGCATCATGTAATGTGAAAATTCAGTATGTGGTGTTGCTATTCAAGTACAACACATTAAATTTCACTTGGAAAAAAATATATCAAAAGTATTTTAACACATTAAAAATAATTGTCAAATATTTCACAATTAATACAACTCATTAACATAAATTTTTTAATATATAATTTCACTAAAATACAAAACTATATTTCACTCAATTATTCAATTTAATAACTACACTGTATTTAAAAACATTAATAATGTTAAAAATATTTCACTATAAATAAATGCATTAAAAACTATTACACAATATTTTTTATAATTTCTAAATATATGTATATGCAAATGTATTTTTTTTTACAAAATTTTAGAAAAAAAGTCAGACTAGTCACGAACCAACGACAGAGTCTCAGAGAGACCTGGCGAGCTAGCAGGTTAGAGCTTATATGCCTCTTCTAACACCGCTATGAAGCCAGAGATCGAACCCTCAGTGTGCTGTTTAACTCTCTTTACAGCTGAAATCATGCACGAAAGTATGTATAGATAGGGGTGCTCGCGGGACAGGACGGGACGGGGATATCAAATCTCCAGTCCAATCCCCATGGTTCGGGAATTTTTTTGTGAAGATCCAGACTCGTCCCATAGATTCAAAAATCTACATCCCGTCCCCTCAAAATTTTGGGTTGGGACGGGACGGGATGGATATCGGGGATTTCGAGACGATGAAAATGGTTCTGAAACAAAACGGGAATCGGAAAATTTTTAAAATATTACTTTTTTTACAAGAAATAAGTGTTAAAATTCTCACATATAAGTGCAAAAGTTGTTCCATGAGACAAAAAAATTAAGTCTGAAATAGGTGTTAGACTTAATTATGTGGACTTTGGACTTATGAGTTATTTAGTTTAATAATATGAGCTAATTCTTATTGGGTCAATTAAAGTATTATTTAGTGGTATTTTTATGGGAAAAGGATGTAAGTATCATCTTTAAGGGGAAAAGGACATATATACCAGCATATCGTATCAAAAATGCTTTTATCTCATACCATATAAACTATTTCCTAAAATAACACTTTTTGGAAACATATACCACAGAATATCACTTATAAAAAATCAAATAAACTCCACAATTCCTTCTCACAGCAAAAATCTTCCTGATCCATTTAACCTTCGTTAAATTTGCTTTCTTTACTGACTTTGGAGAGAATCAAGCATATTTGCAATGAGAAGTCAATCTTCTTACTTGCTCAGGTTCTGATTGCCTTTACTCCCTTTCCACGTAGCTAGAGGAAGGGATAAGAAATCGATGAAATGGCTATTGACATTGATTCACCATGCCTAAGGAATGAAATCAAAGAGAAAATAGGCTAATTACTGGTTGATTGAAGTCATGACTGCACTCGAACTGGAAAGTAAGGAGATCGCTGATGAAGTAGAGGAATGCACAAGAAAATCTATTTGTGTTATCCTACAACTAATCAGTCATTGAAGTACGGAACAAGTGATGCGATGGTGGTTCTCTTGTTTGATTTAGTGCTTCAGTTTCATTCTTTTGTCTTATATTTTTTAATTGAAAAGTATTATTCGATTTTAATAAACAAAATTCTTGTAGATGTATTATTTACAAATTATATTAGTGGATAATTTGTAGATGTCTACAATTTATTGAAATAATTTTTAATACTCAGTATATTTTTATATTTGTGATTATAAATTGAACAAAATACTATTTGTGGATAGACTGTGGATAAAGCATGAATAATCTGTCAATGAGTTTTGTATAGAATAGCAGCTAGGGTTTTTAGTGGCACATTTATGTGTGGACTGTTATATGTGTGGATAGTTTGTAGATATATTGTAGATATTTATTATATGTGTGGATGCTTTGTGGATATCTTGTGGATATTTAAATCAATGTCCATAACATATCTACACACATCCACAAATTGATTAATATGTGGATGTTTTGTGGATATTTTTTAAAAAATCAACATCCACAATATATCTACAATACCTCCACAAAAAATCAAGGTGTTGATGTTTTATGGATATGTTGTGGGACTCAAATTTAAAACCATTTATTCCAAATATTTATTCAAAACATGGATAGTTATTTAATAAACTTGAAAGATAATTTATCAAAATATTAAAGAGATGCAACTAAAAATCACAATTCAAAATTAAAACTAATTGACTTAATTGAAAACCCGTTTACAAAACTATCCACATTAATCAATACATGCTCAAATCCTCCTCGTGGCAATCCTGCTAGACCTTAACATCATTAAAACAACCAAAGGGGTGAGTATAAAGATATACTCAGTAAGTGTTAAACAAAACATTGTTAAAATGAAGTGCAAGGGTCCAGTTAGCACAGGCGTGCTGATGAACATGAGGTCGTGCTCATCCCTTCATTCCCAAATGACACGGGTCGTGTCATGTTTAAGCACAAGATCGTGCTCTTACAAATTTATCCAGGTCAATATACAGCACGAGGGCGTGCGGAGGTTCTGTTTTCATCTTATGTTTTGGTTCATTAGTCAATTCTCAACAAACAAGATCATTTAACTATTAAGCATGCCCAACATACTTATTATACCATATCAATAGTATTTAAACATCAAAACACTCATATAACACTCTTGTTTGCACATTCACTGTCATAAAAGCATATGAACCAAAACACTCAAAACACATGTATACTTCTCATTTGAACATATATCTTTCAAGTGTATAGTTTATGTGTATAATTGTATTCTAACATCATCTTCAATTCAACCTTCGTAACATATTTACTTACATACACATCACACTATACCACATTTCAAAATGCCAAATACAACATAAATTTGTCTATCATAACATCCTTTACATCCATACTTATCCATTTCTTAAACACATGTATCATCATAATCAATCTCATTTCATACTCAATCAAATATAATCAGCGTTCATAAATCACAAGCAAACAAGCTAATTATGAATGCAAATCAATGCATATGAATGCTATGCAATCACATGAAAATGCCCCGGGGTCTCTCTTTCTCTTTTTTTTTTCTTTTCATTTTCCTCTCGGTCCCAGACCGGTATCATACCCAGTACGGCATCGAGCCCAGCTCAGAATATCCTCAATCCCAGACCAGCATCGTACCCAGTACGGCATCGAGCCCAGCTCAGAATATCCTCTTAGTGTCACACATTATGAATGCAACACAATTGAATGAACACATTCATATTTCATTTCATAATCTCATATACATGTATGCTCATCAAGCAAAGCCATGCTCATATATATATATATATATATATATATCATAAAGCAAACACATGCTTTTCTCAACAAGATACCAACCATATGTCAATATGATATCAAAAGAGCATACTTGCACAATCAAGGCATATAGCCCTAAGAGCATACCAAAGAAGTCATACTTCAATTCATATCACATATGAATAATTAAGTCAAGATTACAATCAAGCTATAACAATCTCATCATTCAACATGCTCATATCAACTCACATAGCAAGACTCAAATTAAATTTATCATTTGTTACAAAGAACATACATATATGAGCATTTTAGCACTTTCTTCTCATCAAGCTTTTCTTAGCTTCTTTAGTATTCATTAATGATTTCTAAGAACACATTAGTTCTTATTTAAGAATGATTAAGTGTAAGAACACT
>CANYCX010236695.1:0-28107 GCA_948193385.1 Breynia disticha f. nivosa | reverse complement strand
AATTCACTTATATTTTTTATTCAAAACTATATACTAATAATTAAATCAATTTTATAATTAGATTTATTCAAATTTAAGAGATAAATTTTATAGATTAATTTGTCACATCTTTTTTTATATATTTATTAATAATTATAAATTTAAAAATTTAATTATTAATTTTTTATTATCATCACTAATAAAAATTCCTGTAAAAATTGAGTAAATTAAGTTCAAATGACTTTACTGAGAAATGGATTTGTCCCGGTTAAAAATTCTGAACAGAAAAATAATATCAAGATTTAAAATTTAAATAATAAAAAAATATTTCAAATACTCATATAGATAATTTTAATTAACGATTAAATATTGAAAGCCCGATAGTTATGCTGCAAATCTCAATCAAATTAATATATACTCCTTATAAATTTGGAGCACAGATACATACTAGATCACCCAACACTCACTCCACCTCTCTCTTTTAACTTATAAAATTAATTTTTCAATCATTTAATTAGTTAAATTAAGTAATTATTTTTTTTAAATATACTTTGAAGTAATTAAAACTTTAATATTAAGAAGTAGTTAAGTGTTTAATACTTTAAATTATAATTTAGATTTTAAAAAATGTTAAATCTATTGGTGGTGAGACTTCAAATGAAAGAGATTAAATAGTTGGAGGGTCACAATGAAATAGAACTAATTTTAAGAGTTGATTGATAAAAATAACAAAGTTAAAGGACTATAGTGCAACAAATATAATTTTTAGGAGTTTTGTGCTACAAATACTAAAGATGATGGACCATGAATGCAATTAACTCATATTATTGCTAGAAAGAAAAACTACTGTAACCTCATTTGATAAGGAAACCATGAAAAAAATTAAACTTGATAAAATAGTTAACACCTCAAATTTTGTGATGAGAAATGTACGACATGTAAAATGATAGTGTAAAGTGAGATAAGTTTTCAGATGGTGATAGTTTGTAATTTAAAAAGATAACTTTGGTGTTTTTGTAATCGACCCATTATTAAGTACAATGTGGGCTGCCGAATTCCATATTAAAATGAGGATATATCACTACATACCGTCTAAAGTTTGACTTTTTCACAAATAATAGTTTTAAAATTTATACCGTCACATAATGCTATGTCAAACTTATTCTATAAATACCACATTTCTACAATATATCCACAAAACATCCATACATTTGATTAATTTGTAGATGCTTTGTAGATATTTTGTGAAAATTAAGTTTTTATAAATGTCCACAATATATCAACAAAGTATCAACACATTAATTTTTGAAACTTTTTTTCTCGATTTATAATATATTTATTTATCTATTTTGTATAATGACACATCCATAAATTGTCCACAAAATTTCTACAATTCATTTCAATTTACGTGTTGGATTTTTATAAATGTCCACAACATATCAACAAACCATCCACACGTTGTTTTTTTAAACTTCTTTTATTGTGACAGTATATTTTTTTTTGCATAATGGCGTATCCACAAGTTATCTACAATCAAGGCTTGATTCAATTTATGTATTGAAATTTTTATAAATATACACACTATATCAACAAAGCATCAATACATATAAATTTAAATATACATCCACAAGTAGTCCACACATATAATTTAATGTGGCACTAGAAACCCTAACTGTCATTTTATACAGACTAGTGCATACTCAACCATACCTATACTTATCACCATGTTATGGAAGGCGACATTTTTTTACTTTTTTTAACGGTTGAGCTAAGTATTAGTTGACTGGATAATCAACAGTCAACTAACTATGCTTGTGGTCCCTTTTTATAGTCATTGTACTTTTTCTTATGACCTGCACAGTTATGTTAGTTGAGTAACAATTGTACTAGTTGACTACTTTACCTTTTTCATTGCTTTGATCGACTAATGAGGTCTATAGTCAAGTAATTACACTTATCTTTGTCTATGTAGTCTTGACATGTTTTTGCTACTTAGATCCTAAAATCTATGTTGATTAAATTCATGAAATTTTTACATTATCAACACCTAGAGGAAATTTTTAATTGTTCACCATCATTAGTCCAATAATTTTGGTGTTGTATTATTTTTGGTAAAGCACGCTTCAAAGGTAATCTTTTTAAACTTAGATTTTTATTCTAGGACTTGTTTGTTATATATTTTTTTCTTAGGTGAAATCAGTGTTCTTGATTGTTTTCTATATACTTCTATGTGTGTAAAACATAATAGAAATCATGTCTAATTTTCAACACATGATTGGTAAAGATCAATTAGAAGGATTCATTACGATTATCAGCGAAGGAGCCATGGCATGAATTTTATGTTGGTAATTACACAAGAATTATGCAATATGTTGGGTTACTATGTGTGGATGAAAAACTAGCGAGTGGTGTTCCACTCAAGTTCGGTTGGATTTGGTCTAGTGTTCCAGAATGCGAGGCTCTTTTGCGTGTGGCATAGAGTTATTTTAAATTTAGTGTTGGAAAGAAATTTACTCAATGAAGAGAATTGTTGGTTTGATTTAATTTCTTTGAGAGATTTGCAGTCACAAGAAAGTATAGGTTTTGGTGTGATACATGGTGGGTATGATTTTAAAGCATTTTTTGACGATTCATAGTGTTAACTGAGTTTCAATGAAAGACACGAACAATTAAAAGATGATGTAGTCAAGAGTGTAGTGTTTTTGGTTTTCTCAAGCGTGTAGTGTAATATGTGGTTATAAGGACGTGTCTTTGCCTGTGTAATTTCATTTCTCAATCTGTTTAAGTTACATAGTTGAGGTCCATATTGTGTCTTATATGAAACTACTCTGTAGTTAATCGTAGATATCAGAACTAAGGTTATGCTATGGTTTCTGAGGGTGACTTGTGTAGACCTATAAATAGTGGTTTGTGAGAGTCTCTTGTAACCTTTTGGCCGACTTGAATAGTATATTAACTTGTTTCACTATCTGTGAATGTAGATCATAGGGATGTAAACTAATCAAATATCCGCACAAATTGTGGTACCTGAATCCGAATCCGTTTAGTAGAACCACTACCCCTACCAGTCCTGAACCTGTTTATACATTATTTGTACCCGTCTAAAACCCGTTTAAAATTACCTAGGGGTACTCGTACCCGCTTAAATACCCAATTATATTAAAAAATATATAAAAATATAAAATATTTTATTAACTAAAATGCATCAATAAAAATAAATATTTTATCAATTATTTAATTTATATAAAATAAACATATGAATAATATAAAATCTTTATATTTAACTATAAATTATAATATTTAATATATTTTAAAGGTTTATGAAAATTGGCTACTTACGGGTACCCGCTATCCGTACCCGTTTATATAAGCAGGTTCGGGTTTAAGGTACTCGAGGGGCTCAACCAGAATCCACGACGAGTATTGATTTTAATACTCATACTCGTCCCAAACTCGTTCATGCTGGGTTTGGATAGTGATAAACGGATCGAATACCCGCGAGTAGCCTATTATAGGATACCTACTTCCATCCCTAGTAGATCACATTGATCAAACTACGTAAATTCTTGTGATTTATCTTATTTCAGCATTGACTTATACTGCATATTTTCCTTAAATAAGTGTTCTGAGGGGTTGAAATGTTTAAAATCATTTGCGATAGTCACACTATTTGGGTAGTAATCCATTCAGTTTTGCTTTCACTAAAGACATGGTTTGAGTAAAAGTGTGTCAAACTTGTAGCACATTTTCTTTTGCTTTCACTATGGAGGTGGTTTAGATAAATCTTTAATCTTTGTCAAACCGTGCAAAGTGTATATGAACATTAAATACGTACTTCGCTTGCAATCTCAATATAGTTTTGAATTTAAATTATCCTAGAGGTCAAAGAAGACCTAGAAAGAGATCAAATGAACTATGAAACAATATTTGTTATGTTTGATAATATGAATTTAAATTATGAGTAATTTACATACAAATTATAATTGAAAAAAATGTATGTATGTTTGAATGAACTTACATGTTATATTAAATATGAATATTTCTATTTGTATTTATTGAATTGTGTGAGCTTACTTTTTTGTAAATTCTATTTCACAAATCAATAGATTGGATTGTACATTCATATTTTCGGAACCCAAAAGTCGTTGGTTGGATTGACAATTCAACCCTTCCATGAACGTTTGAACCCAGGTTCGAGTCCGAGGAGAGTCGCCCTCGTGAGGAAGGAGCCGTGTCTCTCGCTCCGAACGCGGATTAGTCTCGGCCAATGTGTCGGGATACCGGGGGTTTAGATAAAAAAACATTCATATCTTCGGAAGCATACATTTGAGTCTACTAAATTGAGTTTCCTTCGAATTTTGTTTGGCGATCAAGATAAAATTATGGTGAGTGGGTGCACCGATATCACTTGCATCCGGATTCCATGGTCTTTTGACTTTTTCATAAAATTTCAAAATGATTTTCCTAAGATACAATTTATATCTACACTTCAATTTTCAACCACAAAAACAAGTCAATTCAATTATATTGACCATACAACACAAGTAACACAAAAAAAAAATCACAAAGTCCATACATATACCATCACATACTTATATTTTGCCAAAAATAAAAAATTATCTTGTACGCAAGCTTTTCAATAAAAAAACCTGAATGAATGTTTCATAAATAAAACACATAATCAATTGGTTATCCTAGCATGATTCAAATTCACTGTGTTCAATCACGGAATCACAAACAAGAAAAATTGATTCACATTCACTCAATTTACAATTTAGGGTTCATATATTCAAATTATAAAACTTAAAAGTTAAAAGAAAAGAGAAACAATCACTCACCTACAGTGCTGCCACTGGCGACAACAAGGTGGAGGATGACGGTGGACTTTTTGGCAATGCCTGGTGTGCATGTGCTAGGTGGAGAGTCGACCATTGTTATGACTGTTGTGGTTGAACTTTGAAGAGTGGCTTTTTCCATTATTCGTTCGTTTTTGTGTTTCCAAATGAAAGGACCAAAACGACGTCGTTTTAGTCCATTTTGTTTATTTTTTTCACTTTTGATATATAAAACAACATTGTTGCACTGAATAATTCAATTGAACAAAAACGACGTCATTTTTATCTCGATCCAAACAACGTCGTTTGGTTTATATCCCAGTTCCCAAACCACCTCAAAACGTCGTTGCTCCCAACCCAAACATCTTCTTCTTCGATCCAACCTCTGATCTCCCCCATTCTTCCGCCATCCACCTACGTCAACGCCTTTGTTTGTCTTCCACCGGTGCACTACCACCTCCTCTAGTCTTTACCGATGCTTCCATCCTCCCGTCTTTGTCGGTGCACCACTAGTACAGGAGCTGCTAGAACCCCAATGATAGGGGGTTTCACTGACGCCGTTGAAGACACGTGTCTCTATAGTGCCGGCCTAGCTCCGTCTCTGATGAGTGACATCCATATTATATATAGTTCTCAATTTCTTCTGTGATTGTTTTACCTCACTGAAACTAAATATATGTAATATGAAAGAGTTATATTCAAGTAAATAATGAAATCATAATAAATAAAAATCCTAATAGATAAAAAAATAAGAAAATAGAGATTAAGGCGTGGCAGTCATGCTAAATGGATCAGTTTAATTCAGATAAGGATGATTCATGTTAAATGTTATATTTTCATGCAATCATTAAGAGGAGTGCCCAAACATTGTGTTTAATTGGTTTAGATTAACCGATTGAATTAATTGTTAATTAAATTTGTTAAAAAAATAATCAAATCGACCAAATTTTACTTTTTAACCGAATTGAACTAACCGTTTTTTCGATTAATTCAATCAATTAACTGAATGAATCAAACTTAAATTACAAAGTGTTAAAATTATTAAAATGAATCAAATAAAAACATTCCCCTAAAACATGATCTATGTCGTGGATGATATGTGAATTTCCTTTTTAAGATTCAAGTGTTATGATTAGAATTTTTATTATGAGTCCTTTTAAAGAGAGGATACAACGAGATAATAAAGCAAGATCTTTTGAAGACAGTAAAAAGAAATCTTAATCTTTGATCCATTTTGTATAATAAAAATTCAAATTTATTTTTACATTTATTATTTTGATTTATTGTCTGAAGGGACTCATATTAAAATTCAAACCCTTTGGTTTGGTCAATACGATGAGGGCTCTGTCAATAAGATTTTGAGCTTCCATAACCAATAGGGTCCACAACAGCTGTTCGTTATAATTTGATTGTCTGCACTTCTAAATCAATGGCAGCCTCACTTTTCTTTGAGCTCCCACTTCCATATTCTTATGTGACTTGGAGTTTTGAGCTCATTCTTGTTACAGTCAAAATTACTGTTTAAAATATTAAGAGTATTATCCTCCAAATCACTTTGGTCAATCTCAACATCATTTCCTCTTACCTAACTCCATTGCTATCACATACAATCTCATCAACGTCGTCATCAAGCACTTGCTGAAACAAAACAAGATTACAACGAGAAAAGTGTGTGTTATTCAATGAATTGATAGTACATCTCAACTGCTTTATATAGATTACAAGAATGTTTTAACTTAGGACCAAAATACTTGTGCGGGAAAATTAGTTGGAGTAACTAACCTCCTTCTAGATCATTCTACTGTTTTATTGCAATGCTGAACTCGTGCTGCCTGACTCTAATCTATAAAACTTCGTATTATATACTTGACACCCTCCCTCAAGCTGAACGTACAAGTTAAGAAGGTTCAGCTTGGATAAATGCTGATGAAAAAGATGAGGAGCTAAAGGTTTTGTAAAACCATCTGCCAACTGGAAAGAACTCCTGACTGGAAGCAAAGAAATGACACCGGCCTATAATTTTTCTTTGACTATATGACAATCAATGTCTATATGTTTAGTTCCTTCATGAAAGATGGGGTTTGCAGTAATATGTATAGCAGCAGAGTTGTCACAAAACAAAGGAATAGATTCAAAATGTTGTTGCTGCAAATCACGCAGTAAGTAGAGGAGCCATTGCACTTCACAAACAGTAGATGTTAATGCCCTGTAGTCTGCTTTTGAGGATGATCTGCTAACTGTGCTTTGTTTCTTTACTTTCCAGGAAATGAGAGATTGGCTAAGGAATACACAGAAACCCATAACTGATCTGCGAGTATCCTTGCAAGTTCCCCAGTCTGCATCTGAGAAAGCTTGCAATTTACAAGAGGAATTAGCTGGATAGAAGAGACCCAAACCAATATTACCCTTCAAGTATCAAAGAACACGATGAGCTGCTGCCAAATGATCAACTGTTGGTGCAGATATGAACTAAGATAGCTGTTGGACCGCAAATGAAATGTCCGGTTGAGTTGTACTCAGATATAATAATTTCCCAACAAGTCTTCTATAAGCATGACAATCTGACAATGTATCTCCTTCTACCACGAGCCTACAATCAGAATTCATTAGAGTAGAGGCTGGTTTGGACTCAAGGAACCCAGTATTTTTCAACAGATCCATTGTAAACTTCTTTTGACATATATGAATGCCTTTCTATGATCGTGGAACTTCTAATCCAAGAAAGAACTTAAGATCTTCAAGATCTTTGATTTTAAACTTGTCATGCAATAATCCCTTGATCTTAGTAATCATGTCCATTTAATTACTAACAAGTATGACATCATCCACATAAATCAAGAGACTAATAAATCCTTTTGACTGTTGCTTAAAGAAAACTGAATGATCAGAAGGTATAATATTAAGACCCCATGAAATCAAAGAAGAGGACAATTTTGCATACCATTGCCTACTTGCTTGCTTCAAGCCATATAAACTCTTCTTTAGTTTAAGAGCCTTGACTGCTGGAATGGAATATCCATCTGGTGCTTTCATGTACACTTCCTCATACAATTCACCATGCAAAAATGCATTGTTCACATCAAGTTGCTGCAAAAACCACTTCATACTTGCAGCTAATGCCAATAAAGTTCTGATAGAGGTCATCTTTTCCACAGGAATAAAAGTATCCAATTAGTCTACTCCTTGCTGAGTATAACCCTTGACTACTATTCGATCTTTGTACCTCTCAATTGTGCCATCGGCTAAGTATTTAACGTAAAAAACATGCTTGCAAGCTATTGGTATTTTTCCAATAGGTAAATCAGCAACTTCCTAAGTATTGTTAGCCTCCAATGAGTCAAACTCTGCTTGAATTGCTTTATGCCAATAGGGATGTTTAATAGCTTCAGAAAATGATTGTGATTCCTGAGCATTATCCACAGCAACAAAAAAGATTCTGTTTTTGGAAGATGATCTGTCATATGTAAATACAGCAGAAATAGGGTGAGGACTTGTGTGTTTGGAACTTGTTGTCTTGCTGAAATTTCCTACTACTCCAGTAGTGTCATAATTAGCAAGATAGGATGGAACATGTCTAGTTCGTTAGGACTGCCGCAAAGGCACTATAGTGATTGCTTCATTATCAAGTGTTGCAACATCAAAAACATTATTTTGATCAGAAGCCACAATGGTATTAAAATTGGTAGAAGAGGAGATTAGATCATCTTACACTCCTGGAAATTGGGCTGTTAAGACATCATTAGTGAGGGAAGAATCTGCAGTTGAATCTTTAAGAGGAAAAATATTCTCATGAAAGATCACATTACATGTAACATGAATCTTTTTAGTATCAAGATCCAAACCCTTATAGCCCTTGTAGCCTATTTTGAATCCAAGAAAAACACATTTAACACCTCTTGGATCAAATTTAGCCTGCTTTGTGTCAACAGAAACCATGTAACATAAGCATCAAAGAACTTTCAGATGTTGATAAACTGGAGATCGATTGAACAAAATCTCATATGGAATTTTGTTTTGTAAAACTGGTGTAGGCAACCTGTTTATCCAATACACAGAATGAAGAACACAATCTCCCCAATATTGTAAAGGTAATCCACTATGAAATCTTAATGCCCTAGCTACATTAAGAATATGTTGGTGTTTTCTCTCTACTAAACCATTTTGCTGAGGTGTATATTGACAAGAAGATTGGTGGAAAATTCCTTGAGTTGCATAAAAATCAGGCATATAGAACTCACCCTATTATCAGATCTAACACTCTTCACCTTCTTATCAAACTGTACAAAAACAAACTTTATAAAATTCTGTAAAGATGTTCTTGCCTTTCCTTTATTATTAAACAAGAAAACCGAAGTACAGCTACTGTAATAATCAATGACAGTAAGAAAGAAACGATGTCCTGAGTGACTTGACACAGAGAAGAGACCCTAGATATCTGTATGAATCAATTCAAACAACTGTGTTGTGTGTGACTGACTTAAAGGAAAACTTACTTCTTTTGCTTAGCTAAGTAACAAATGTCACAGGGATCTAAATGGTCATTAATTACATGAGAATCTTTATTAGCAATTTGATGCAGAACAGAATGAGAAAGATGGCCCAAACAAATGTCACAGGGATCTAAATGGTCATTAATTACATGAGAATCTTTATTAGCAATTTGATGCTAAAGATTATCCTTCTACACAGCAGCAACTGAAACAGCAGCAGGTTTTTCTGGTATGATCATGAAATACAATCCAGAAACCTTGTTAGCTTGTCCAATCATCATCAAATACGGTAAGTACTGAATAAAACACATGTTATAATGAAAATTCAAGCAACACATAGCACCTTCTGTCAATCTTGCCACTGAAACCAGATTATATGTGAAGAATGGAACATATAAGACATCTTTCAAGGTTAAAGAATATGTGAGACGAACAGTTCCTATATGTGTGACAGCAACCCTTGAATTATTTGGCAAACTAACAAACACTTCAATAACTTCTCTAAAATCAGAAAACCAAGAAAGTGAACACACTGCATGGTCAGTAGCCCCACTTTCTAGTATCCAACTGGAAAATGTACCTTCAAAATTTGCTGCTCAAGAAGCAGTTACAACATTAATCTGATGTGTAAAAGTTGTTTGGCCAGAACTTGGAGAAGATAGTAAACCAGGTCCTGGAGTAGGAGAAGGCACCTGTGAAGTAACAGAACTATAAGAGTCATTAGTTTCAACAACAATATTATCAACATTTCTAGAATAGATAACTGGAAATCCATGTTTTCTGTAACATTTATCTACAGTATGATTTTCTTTGCCACAGAATGTATAGATTGGCCTCTTGCTAGTACTATATCATCCTCCATCTCTTCCTCATCCAAAACGACCTTGAAAACCTCTACCTCCATCACCTCTTCCTCCATTACTATAACTTACGATTCTATTAAAGAAAATAGAAGGTTCAACAGATGGAACAAGGTTCATCTCTCTTTCTTGCTGTAAAACTAAAGAGAATACTTCATTCAATTATGGCAAAGGCTTGATCATCATAATATGTGACCTTACTGTCACAAAAGATTCACTTAATCCTCTCAAGAATTGAGTGACATAATCAATGTTCTAATTAGTCCTCATCAAGGATAGACCTCCACAAGGACATTCATCTACATTTGAAGGTAGTGGATGCAAAACACTCATTTCACCCTACAAGATTTTGAGTCTTGTGAAATATTCAATAACAGAAACAATTCCTTGTTTCAACAAAGTCAGCTCCTCTTGAAGTGTTGACCATCGAAACATATCACATTTGGAGAATCTATGCTCAAGATCCTTCCATACGTCTTGTGCAACTTCCATCCATAAAATGCTCTTCGCTATGGAAGGTGTGACTAAATTACTAGTCCATGTCAGAACTAATGTATTACATCTGTCCCAAACACCAAACAAAGCATCGTTTCTGTTAGGTTTTTGTATAGTTCCATCAAAAAAACTGAGTTTGTTCTTCATCTTTAGAGCATCACTTATCGCTTGTTTCCACTCGTGATAATTCTTTTCATCTAATTGATTCGTAACCAAGGATATCACTGGTGATTCGTTCGGATGAATGTAGAATGGACTGAATATCTGTTCTTCAACATGTGTTTATGTATTAGTCATCGTATAATGATTCAAGATCTAAGAAAGATGAAGATTAAAAAGAAATGATTGTAGAAGATGAGAGAAGAAGGAAGAAGAGAAGAAAGAAAGAAGAAGAAAGAAGAAGAAAGAAGAATCAAGAAAGTCGATTCGGGAATTTTTTGGAAGGTAGCATCGCTCTGATACCATGAAACAAAACGAGATTGCAGTGAGAAAAGCGTGTGTTATTCAATGAATTGATAGTACATCTCAGCTGCTTTATATAGATTACAAGAATGTTTTAACTTAGCACCAAAATACTTGGGCGGGAAAATAAGTTGGAGTAACTAACTTTCGTCTAGATCATTCTACTGTTCTATTGCAATGTTGAACTCGTGCTACCTGACTCTGATCTATAAAACTTCGTATTATATACTTGACACTTGCTTGCTGTTTTTTGAACCTTGTTCAACCTGTAGTGATAATCAAATTTCACATTCAATCAGTACAACAATGAATCCACTTCATTCCATAGTTAAACATATAAAATTAAAAATAACATTCATTAGTCGATATTTTACGTTCAATATCTAAACAACTAATTAAAAGGAATCAAAATAAGTTCTATGCAATTTGTAAATAAACAATTGGTGTAAAAGTTGCACTAAAAATGAGACTAACCTTGCCCCATACCCAGGATTGTGAGTGACTGTACTGAAAGCTTAGTTACCTTCCTCCTTACCTCCACCCTTCCCAGTCAACAATTTAAGAAGTACAAAATTGGTTTTCTTGCTCTACATACATTCAACATTATATTGTCCAAGTAGATTGCCAGGTAAACATGTTCTTACAATTAACAAATTAAAACTAGGCCATATAAGTGATTTTTTAGAACAGAATTTGCAATATCACCCATTTGTTAGTGTAAAAGTTTGAAGTGCAGGGCAAGTGTGATTCTTCTTTTTTATGCTAGAAAGCATGTATTTGCAGTTATAAAATTACATGACTCTTGATCACCTCTTTTTCTTTGGACCTGAAAGCTGCAGCAGTAGGTTAATTTTGTACATTCAACCTCAACTATTCAACAGGACATATTTAAGGAAGAAGATTTTTTTTGGGTTTTAACCCAGTATCCCTCACATTCGGTGAAGGTTAATCCGGGACCAGCGCGAGAGACACAACTCCTACCTCATGAGGGCGATTCTGCTGAGATTCGATCATGCGGGCACACCAAACTGAACCTCATAGAGGACCGAGTTGCCAACTCAACTAACACCTCATGGGTAAGAAAAAAGATACATTTGACTTGAAGGAAGGATAAATCTACTAGTTAGATAGAAAAGGTGTATCAAATGGACAATTGTGTTGGTTAAAATGTTTTGTTATTTAGAAAAAAAAGGTAAAGCAAATTTATAAAATAATAGAAAGTAAAAGTTAATTACTTCCCCAACCTACCAATTTGATGATTAGAATTGAGAGGTTTTGAATATTTTTTAAAACCTCCAAAATACTTACCTCTTTGATAAAACATTCATCTCAAACAAAATTTTTAGTTACACTTACTCTACAAAAATCTCCATCCAAACACACTATTAGTTTCAAAAATTAAGGGAGTTAGTTAATTAAGGGAGTCACACTATAAATAACTGATTGTATAGGTTTTAACCATTCATTACGAAATATACATGTATAATCTCTTATACCAAGCAACTTCTATCCTTGTGTTTCTTGATATTAAATCTTATTTTTGATAATATGATTTTATTTCATGGCATCAGAGCAAATCTAATCCATATACCCTTACCAATACAATTGCACTCCAATATTCCTTGTAATTTCTACTAATACAATAACATTATAACGACTTTTAATTTTGATGAAGGAGAAAACAGAAGAAATAGAATTACAAATGAAACATACACATTACAAAGATCAGATCATCTAGGATTATTACTAGTTACAACACCTTTGACAGAGAAGTATATGCAATGGAGTAAATGAATGACATGAGAGCAAAGACAGCTAGGTTTCATCAACAGTATAGTGACAACGCGAATACTAAATTCTATATCCAAGGATACAGAAGATACATTCTTGTTTGCTAATTCAGCTTTCGAGTTATGGGAAGAGTTGAAGGACATAGTCGGGAGTGCAATGGTCCATTGCTATAAAAGATACAAAGAGAGATTTGCTCATAAGGTAATCAATTACCTTATACTACAGTGGGATTAAAATGTTGTAGGATGTGATGACATGTGTCATGCTTGTTAAATATTGTGGATGTGGAATGCGCAATATGTCTGTTGAAACTAATAATATGATGAGGTTAATACTGTTTTTAATGGGATTAAACGATTCTTACAATAATATAACCAACCAGATCCTGTTAATGGATCCAGAACCTAACATAAAAAAAGCCTATTCTATGGTGTTAAAGTGAAAAAATAAAGAGAAGTACACTCTACATATGTTGAGGTAGTAGACCAAAGTACATATCTTGCAGAAGTAGATCAAAAAATAAAAGGAAGAATTGGATAAATAAAGGAAAGAATGATAAATATTGCTCAAATTGAAAAATGATAGGTCACATTCAAGATACATGCTTTAAGATAAATGGATATCCGAATTAGTATAAAGAATTGAGACAGATTGAGGGACCGGAGCTAGTTCAGCAGACCCTCGAGAAAGTCAATCTGGTGAAGAGATGTATGCAAACGACTCAGGATCGCCAAAAGAGTTATTTTGAACGGCATCGTCGAGAGATAGAGTATGAGGTTGGAGATAGAATGTTCCTCAAAGTTTCACCATGGAGAGGCGTGATCAGATTTGGGTGGAGAGAAAAGTTGAGTCTGGGGTACATATGTCCATACGAGATTAGAAAGAGGGTTGGACCACTTGCCTATCGACTCCAATTACCAGAGGAGTTGTCCCAACTCCATAAAATTTTCCATGTATCGATGCTAAAGCAATACCAGTCCGACCCTAGTCATGTGCTTTGAGCGCCAAAGTTGGAGGTTGCCAAGGATTTGACCTACGAGGAGGAGCCGGTGGATATCCTAGACAGGCAGATTCGACAGTTGTAGAATCATGAGATTCCAATTGTTAAGGTGGAATGGAGTTTCCATTTACCTAAGGAAGCTACTTGGGAAGTCGAGAGCGACATGCGGGAGAAGTATCCACACCTGTTTCCAAAGACCAGACATGATTGAGGTATGTTTTAAGTGTTTATGGCTGTTTTAAAGTTAAGTGCTCTGAGTGGGATTCTTGAATTGGTACGTGAGAGAATTTGGCTTGTTCAAATTTTAGGGACAAAATTTCCTAAGGAGGGAGATCTGTAATGCCCCAAAAAATGTAACCAAAAATTTGCAAAAATTAGTCAACCAGTATAGGGAGAGCGACCTAGGAAATGGTTAAACTAAATCGTTCCCAAAACCGTTCCAGATGCGACAAGATTTTGAATTTTACGCTGCATAAAGTCAGAGTGGTTAAGCAAACGATTTTTATAAACCGTTCGCCAAATTGTTTCGAACTGGCGGGATCTTAAAATCAGAATCGTATCTGAGAAGATTTGAGAAAGAAAAGACACATTACCTACCCTAGCTTCTCCCAGTCGTAACCTTATTTCTCTCAACCCTTAAGAGGCTTTCCTAAACCTCTTCCAAACACAAAACCTTGCTTCTTCCTCTTATATTTTCATAGATCCACACAGAAACAACCGATTGGGGGAAATATTGAGCTAAGGCAACTTGAAGCAAGGTAAGCTCTTATTTTTGCTAAGATAAATGAGGTTGTAGGGTGAGGTTAGTGTGAGTTATGTGGGTTTTATGTAAGGATCTAGAAGTTGTGAGTTGTCAACATATTTTGGTGATATTAAGGAGAGATTGGGATGTGGATGTGGTTAATGTAGGGGTTTTATGAGCTAAGAGTAGGATTTTGAGAGTTGATGTCGAATTGGTGTTAATATTGTGATTTTGATTTGAAATAATGTAAGTAACTTTGTGCAGGACCCGAGTTGGAGTTGAGCTTTTAGTCGACTTCGCAGAGCTCGAGGTAAGTGGATCAAATCACACTTACCATTGTATGTCTTGCTTCTGTACGATTAACTATATTCGGTTGATTATATACATGTTAAAATGTTGGGTAAATGTCATTAAAAATGGACTTGAATGATATGCTTGTATTGATGGATTGATTTTGATACGGATTATGTTGTGTGTTCGTATTGTGATTGAATCATTACTTTTGTTGAGGAATATGTGGATGTGTGATGTGTTGATTTTGCCGATGTTTTTGTTGGATATATGCGGTCATTGTGTTGTTGCCTTGATTGGTTGTGAAAAGTTGTATGGAAATGTGAAAAGATCATAATTGTGTTAATGTGTTTGATAATGGTTTGGAAATGTGTTACATTTCATTCATTCATGTCACGTGGATATGCCATGAACATTTTTGTGTGTTCATGAAAAGGGGAATTGCCAAAATGAGCAAAAGCTCATGTTAAAAGGGTATTGCCAAAAGAGAAAAAGCTCACGTTAATGGGGTATTGACAATCGAGAGGAAGTTCAACTTAAAGGGGTATTGCCAAATCAAGTGAAAGCTCAAAATTAAGGGGAATTGCCAATTTACGAGAGTGGATTCTCTCACGTGCACGATAAAAAAATAAAGACCACGGGGCATGCATTCGTGTGACTTATGCTTGCATTTGTATTCACGTTGGACATGCATTCGCATTTGCTATGGTATGGTGATTTTATTGGAATGGAGAATATTTGTTTGGAATGGATGTTATGTTGTTATTTGAGTATGGGAATATGGATGTGTGAATTGGTTGTGAAATGCTATAGATGTTGCTCGTATTGATGGTGATCTAATGTATACATGGTGTGGAAATGAGTTGTTTATGGTATGACTTGGTTGTGTGAAATGTGTGTGTTGAATGCTATTTTTTTTTGTATTTGCAAGTTAGAATGGGTTGGGAAACAAATTGGGTAAACTGTTTCCCAAACCGTTTCTTATAGAGAAATCTGGGAAGGTAGGAACGGTTTCTGAAACGGGTACATAGACCGTTTTGTAAACCATTTTACTTTCATAGAATTTTAGGGATGATGAAACGGATTAGGGAACGGTTTATGTAAACCGTTTTCCCAAACCGTTTCACTTCCAGAGATTTTTATGAAGGGCAAAACAGATTAGGGAACGGTTTATGCAAACCGTTTCACTTCAAGGAAATTTTAGGAAGATCAGAACGAGTTGGAGAACGATTTACCTAAACTGTTCCCCAGACCGTTCCCGTTCAATAGACAGTGCAAAATAGGAAGTTCTTAAGAAGCAGAATGTATCGATAATAGACCTAATGTATGGCAACTAAGTACAACTAAGACTTAGAGTTCTTGACCTTGAATAACACACTAATGAATGATAGAATATAAGTTGCTAGGGTGTTTTTCCCTTCCTCGGATAATGTATTAATGTATATTGAATTAGAAAATGTAGGATGAACTCCCTATCCTAAATCTCTAAAACACCTAACACACTTTTCTAACGAGTACTTAAGCATTAACTACTTTGGTAAGTGTATCGTAGTTGTACTTACTGGTATTTAGTTATTCACGTGCATGTGTGTTTTGTGATGATTGTGCAGAGCGATAGTAGATTCGATTGGGCTTTCTTTTGGTGGACTCGGGAGGTGATACGATGATTGCTAGGTTGGCTCGTTAGTTTGATTTTGAGGGTTTTATTTTACCCACTTTTGTATACCTATACGAACTAGAGTATAGAGAATGATTTACATACATTTAATTGTAAATCTATTTTCCATTGCTTTTTCATGTTTTCGTACTTACCTTCATTTTGTATACGATCGAACTTGGTCATCTTATTTTTAAATGAGGCATGTTTACATGTCTCTCCTTGGATTGCTTATTGTTTTAAAAAAAATGGATGCCAAAATCGTGTATTTTATCAAAAATGATTTTTACGAATTTGAGCGTCGCATCCATTCTTTTGTTCGTAGGGATGAGAGAGTTGCACGACATCATGTTTTTATGAACATTCGAACATATAAAGAATGAGAAGATTAATTCAAATTGTTACTGTTTCAATAACCTTATTCCTGATTAACAAAGGCATTCAAAATCGTAACATATTATGTTATATCTTTTGAAGCAAGTAGAGGATTTCCTTTTTGAAATGATGATGATATGTTGAGAATATTTGAGTGTTATATTATATCCAATTAATATTAATATTTCTTGTTTTTGCATGTTTAACATAGACTAAAACTTTTGGAAATGAATCAAAAGCTCACCTCCTCTTTCTAGAAATTAGTAGAGGAAACAAGGATATTTGGATGCATTCAAACAATCTATTTGTAGCTTTCTTTTAGTATATAGCATATGGCAAATAATTAATTTTGTAACTATTTTGTAGCTATCGGATGAAAAATATTAATTTTGACAAACAATATGTTTCCATTGTTTCTATTGTTGGATGTTGAATATCATTCGTTTCTGTAAACTTTTGTTGTTATTGGATTTTATGTAGGGATATAATTATTGAAATGTAATTTGTAGGGGACCGAAATTGTATCATTTTGTGTATTTTGGACTGCATAATTCAATAAATTCATAACCCTAATTAGGATAAAAAATACAGATTATTGAAACAACTTAGGGACCACAAAAATAAAATTATTTTTAAGGGTTCAATAGTAATTAAAAGCAGCTATTTTTTGAAAAGAGATGACACGCTAGTAAATATAACAGAAATCGTAATTTCGACTGAAGTTTAAAACATTCAGAGACCGCAACAATTTGATGAAAAAACATGTAGACCGCTAAACAGTTATGCGTATAATTCAGGGATGACAACATATTTTACCCTAAAAAAATGAGATTTTTTTTTCATAAATACATAACTCAATACACTAATTTTATTTATAACACATGTGAAATTTATATAAATATTTTAAGTGTATTAATGGGTGGTTATCTTAATAAAACATGAATTTTAATTTTTTTTTAAAATAGTATATTCAAAATAAAATGTTAAATTTGTGTATGATAATTTAAAATATGGTAGTGAATTAATTATCTCTAAAAATAATCTAGTTTATTTTTTCATTTCTTATATATCTATTCTTTAAAATAATTTTTATATTTTATTAAAATCATTTATTAATACACTTAGCTATTCTAATCAATTTTTATAAAGGGTAGAATTGAATTTTTCATGTTAAGCTAAACAATGAGTAACAACCAGTAAATTAAAATAGAAAAATGTTGAGAAGTAGGATTTAATTATGAAAATAAATTGAACTTCCACCATATTTTATGCTCACCTTCCCTCTCTCTCTCTCTCTCCCTCTCTCTAAAACCTTCCTTTTTGTTCATTTGATTTTAATTTTGAACTCTTAAATCACTTTTACTCCAAACGATGTACCATCCAAGCAGAGGAGGAGTTCGTGGTGGCCGAGACCGTATGCTCTCTCTTTCTTTATTTCGCTACGCATATCAATTATCCTTATTTAATTACCTTTTATCTTTATGCGTTATTATTATTGTTATAATTAGTATTGATCTTTCGATTTAATGGTGGTGTGGCTGTTGGGTTTTGCAGAATTTAGTTGGGATGATGTGAAGGTCGATAAGCACAGAGAGAATTATTTGGGTCATAGCATCAGGGCTCCTGTTGGCAGATGGCAAAAAGGTTTCTTCTTTTGCTTTTTCTTTTTTCAATTTACTTTCTGTGGCTTATAATTTTGTTGTTTTGTACACTTCTTATTGGGTTAATTGGATTTGTGTTTTTGGTTCTTAATGTAGAAGTTGTGTTATAATAAAAAAAATGTTATGTTGGTTATTTGCTATGTGCTTCATTTAAGCAATTGAAGGTACTTCTCTGCTGCAAGTATGTTCTGGATTGCGTAGATGTTCAAGGCTTTTGAGATTAATTATTTAAACTGTGTAGACTGAAAATTGTTCATACGAAAGTCGGAGCTAATAGACTAGAAATGATCGTTTGTTTAATGTTGTTCCAAGTAATGAGTTAGAGAGGAGATGCATATTGACCCATCTGCGGCAATTTTTTTGCAAGGAATTTGCTCACTTGTTCGGTGTTCAGTATTTATTTAAACTTTTATATGTAATCAGATTGCTTACGGTGTTAGTGTTTAATCAAGAATCCTAATGTGTTGTACAGGTAAGGATCTGCATTGGTACACTAAGGATAATAAATCTAAGACTTCAGATGCTGATGCTGTGAAAGAAGAGATAAAAAGAATCAAGGAAGAGGAGGAGCAGGCCATGAGGGAGGCTCTTGGATTAGCTCCTAAGCGTTCTAATAGACCTCAAGGAAATCGGCTTGATAAGCATGAGTTTTCAGAACTTGTGAAGCGAGGTTCAACTGCTGAAGATGTTGGAGCAGGTCATTCAGAAGCAGCATGGGTACATGGTCTTGGTTTTGCAAGGTATTGATATTTCTATCTTTCTCTTGTTGCTCGGTTTGCTAAGCATAAACCAGAATACTTTCCAATTTCATTTTAGTGATAAATTGTCGTGTAGCATATAATAGCAGAGTAGAAACTTAGCAAGTACATTTCATCGTCTGACGTGTGCATATCCTAGGAACAACTCATAATATGCTATGTGGCGGAAAAATGGTAAGCTTAGTGTTGAAACTTCAAAGAGTGTTGCATGGTAAATCTATGTGAAAAGATGACATAGCATTGGGGTAATCTGTTGAAGTAGGTGAACATTCCGTGGATGTTCGACGAACATCGATGGTTGGATTCAACTTTAAATATTTTCTCTGGATTGTGTCATCGACATGAATCATATGCATTGAGAAAACCACTATATTGCCATGCTGTTTTTCCAACATCTGTGTTAATTTTTGTCGCGCTATTTACCTATATGATGGCTTGCTCTCCTTGATATTGCTTTGGTGTCTAATGTGTTGAAACTTTATATGCCAGGGCACCACGTCCTTGGGAAGACCCAAGTACTATTCCATCTAATCAAACAGAGGATTCACCCCAGCAAGTGCAGGAAGAGGAGGCTATAACTGATTTACCAACTAAACAACCTGAGAAAGATGAATCAGAGGTTGATGAAAGGAGCCACAAGAGAATGCGACGTGAAGAGAGGAAACCTGAAAGAGAGAGGAGAAATGACAAGCATGAAAGGCATGAGAAGCGGCACTCTCGCAACTCCGATGAAAAGAGAAGACACAAAAAGGACAAACATAAGAGGAGACATGACTCCGACTGAACTTCATATTGTTTGAAGTTTAGTTCTCTGGTGTTCTTCATAGCAACTCATAGTCCCTTATCATACTCTTTTAACATTCCCATTAGTGTCTTCTTAACAATTTACAGTTGATTTTAATACATGTAATGCAGCAATTTAAAGTAATCATGATATTGATTGCAGAAATGATTTTTCTATATTATTTATCTCATACATTTCTAAGTATTAAAATTCAATTTATGTGTACTGGTGATGAATCGTTTAGTACTGGTGATGAATCGTTTAGGAGGGAAAAACTATACTCTGATACAAATTGATAGGCTATTTTGGACAACGAATGATGAAAAAACCAGTAGTTGAGTTAGTCGTAATGTGTTTTTAAAATTTTTTTCTTATTTAATGAGTTAATTTAATTGGATAGATTCTGATGAACAAATTTGTATTTGGAACATGAGAATATTATTAATTTGACAAAGGTGAAGATGATTTTTTAAACAATAAATTATGTGTATAAAAATAAAAAGTTGTATATACATTAAGACAACATCTTTAAAATATTATTGTCTTATCAATTTGACACAAAAGAAAACTTAAAAAACAGTTAGTTTACTCGACCATCAAGGTGCTTCAACAGATCTGAATCACCAAGCTTGTAAACATGCTGAGTTGCTCCTTTCATCGTATAGTGGAAGAACACTGCGGGCACATGGTTTATTTTCCAATAATCTTCTCCACTATTTGGCAACATAGCAAAAACAAGTTCCTCTTGTATGTCAAAGAACAGGATGGTCTTAAGATTTTCCAGAAATTGAATTCCTGAAGGAATCTCCTTCAGTTCTGGGATGGGGCCAATGCACAACTTTTCCAGGACAGGAAATGCTCTTTGATCTATTATGAGTTTCTGAACCTTTAAGTGCATTAAGTTCAACACCTTCAGCTTCTGAAAACTACCTGTCCTGAAATGCATTTTCTCACCATTGTATCCTCCATGAAGCTGAAGTTGCAGCAAATTAGGCAAGCTCTCTAGAATTTGCAAAGCTTCTTCTCCTAATCTTGACCAGTACAAGTGTACCTTAATTAAACTATTCAGCTGATGAATCCATTGTGGCAAATTCGGCAATGGACCGAACAGGTAAAGACGTTTCAGGAGAGGGGGTGGAGATTCTATTGGCTGTAACTGTAGAAATTCTTCTTCATTTTCTGACGAAATGCGCAGTGAGCGAAGCTGAGTCATCTTTGACAGTGCAGAGCAGAGAGGCTGCACATTCTCTGCTTTGCGTATTTTGATTCCCAGTTTCCGCAACTGTGTTAACTTCTCAAGGTCTCCGAGTAAATCCATGCTTTGATCTACTTCTATGTAATGGAGCTTTTGCAGAGCTACTAGAGATCCCAAATTGCCTCGAATTTTTAAGCCGTTTAGCCATCCGAAAGCACTAGGCTCCTTGTCTAAATTGAAGGAATACGCCAGAAGGTTTCGCAGTTTATGGAACTTATTGATCTTCACTGACAGCAATTGAACTTGACATTCTCTCAAGTCCAATGTCTCTAAGCTGCATAAATTACCAATGGACCTTGGAAGCATCTTCACATCTGTACGTCTTAGGCTCAAGAAACTCAAATGCAATAGATTTCCCACTTCGTTTGGGATGCATTTCAAACGAGTTCCTTCAAAATTCAACACTTTCAAAAGCTTGAAATTCGTGAAAACTGTACTGATCAAAGACTGCTGTTTTGGATCTGTCGCAAAGAAAATAATAGAATGAGTTTGAGAATTACTAGTGATTTCTGAGCTGACAGTGTTTCCTTTGGCGTAAACCGAGACATGCCGGCCTAATCTCTTCAAGTTTCCGCAGTTGTTCATGAAAATATGATTGAAACCGAGCTCTGGTGACCTAGAAAGAATTATCTCTCGCATCAAATCATGGACTCGGCATTCTTTAGCTTTACCATTTAAACCAAATCGTGCCACTTGAACCATATTTCTGAGAATAAGTTCAGTTAAATACTCATCTGCAACATCTTCTACTCTCATGCCTCTCCTTTCTTTAATGAATCCCTCAGCAATCCACAGTCGTAGAAGTGTGGAACGAGAAATGCAGTAATCCTCTGGGAACATTCCAAAGTACAAGAAACAGGCTTTGAGATGGTAAGGAAGATCATGGTAACTGAAAGATAATATCTTTATTATATCAGCAAGACGTTGATTACTTGCTAAAGCCGAACCTAGGCCGTCGAGCAATCTCCGCCATTCCGACTCACTCTTCTCCTTAGTAGCCAATAACCCTCCGATGATCACTATTGCAAGTGGCAATCCTTCACATCTTTCAACAATGTCAAGCGACAAGTCTAAAAGATCCTGTGGACAGTGACCTCCATCAGACTGAAATACCTTCTTGTGAAGAAGCTCCATTGCTTTCTCTTGAGAAAGTGGTGGGAGATTATAGATATAATTATAACAAGACTCGCATGGCGCAACGTCTTTGATCCGGGTTGTGATTAGAATTCTACTGCCTTTTCCATTGTCTGGTAATGCATATTTTATATACCTCCAGAACTCGAAGTTCCAAACATCATCGAAGACGACGACGTACTTCCTCTCTGACAAATGGTCTCTTACTTTTCTGATCAGAAGAGAGTCTTCTTCCATTGCTTCAATTCCTTCAAGCATTGACTCATTCTTCGAACATTGGAACTGACTTATCATCGTCTTCAGAACTTTATCCATCTTGTAAGATTGAGACACTGTGATCCAAGCACGACAATCAAATCGTGCCATCACTCTTTCATCATCATAGATTTTCTTGGCTAGAGTTGTCTTGCCAAGCCCTCCCATTCCCACCACTGAAATCACCATGCTTTTTGTTGTTTCCTCCGCCAATCTACCCACCAGTTCATTTCTTGAAGCTTCAATTCCGACAACGTCGGCTTCTTCCATAAAAAGTGAAGCTATTCGAGGATCATGCCATGTTTTAACTGATCCTCCTTGATCTATTGAACTGAATCTGTACTTTTCACTTCTTTCCTTCATTCCGCGAAGTGAGTTCTTGAGATCTTGAATCTTTGAAGCTATCTCATGGCGAGGCATCATTTTTTTAAGAAAGAAGACAAGTCTACGCAACAAACTTCCATGATCACCACGGCTTGCTATGTTCAGCCTGTACTCATCAATGACATCTTCTATCTGATAAGCGATTTCTCGGACTTGTTTTACCCAAGTCTTCATTCCGCTATCAACATCTTCTTGCTCCACTCTCACATCTGCATCTTTCAAGAAAGATTGGATGCTCTCCAGTTCATCTTTGATGTCTGCAATTTCTTTATGAATACCTGTCAACATGTTCACTTCATCATTTAGCAACAAAACTAGCCTGTCAACCACTGCACTTACAACAGTTCCTGCCATGTCTTGCCTTGTTGCTGATATTGGAAATTTCTCTGATGCTGAAAGATTTGTTATTTGTGAATTGGGAAATCATGAACAGCACTCTTGTAAAATTTAAACAAGCTATAGTGATCTATAATGGTTGTTTTTCTTATTCACTAGGAATAAAATAAACAAAATTCCTCCAGAATACACAACCATAGGTGTTATTTAACAAACTATTCAAACTTTGACCAAATAATTTGAGTGTAGTAAGTTGAATAAATCATTTTATTTCCTTTAAAAAAGTTTTGTTGCTTGAATGGATGTGGCTGGACCAGTTGTGATGGAATTCTTCGTACTCTACGCGATATCATTCCAACGCTTTCAATAGGTACAAATATAATATGAAGTGCGCCCAGATTCCTATTCCGACTGAAAGAGTAGAAACTTTTCATTTATATTTTCCTTTTTTTTAAGAAAAGTCAACTCACTGCTGTGCTCAATTAGCTTAGCTAAATTTGCAAATAACACTTTTGGGTCTGTTCATGACGAGTCATGAGGGCGTAATAAATATTTAAATATGTTTATCTAAAGGGCAAAAAGAAACTACTTAATGAAAGTTATTTTCTTTTATTAGCCTTTGGATGTTCAAGTTAAAATGAGGAGTGCCTATTACAAGTTTTTAGTTTTTTTAAGTTATTTGTTAAATTCCACAAAAGTTAACTGAATTCTATTACGATTTCGGGTTACGGATCGTGTCACGGGACGATGTCCGGTATCCAGTTGTGATGGCTGTTTGTTACGGGTGCAGTGAGGTGCAATGATGAAGGGCTGGAGCTCAGACGAGGAGCTACACCTACTCGGAAGATCAATGGAGAGAGCTATCTATCTCAAGGTTTGTTATTTTCTAATCGATGCCCTTTATTGATATGTCTACTGCCTTTATATAAGAGTACATCGGTGGTTTATGGATAAAATTCTCATAATGTTAGGACTCTAGGAACTAGTCCTGCTGATCTGATCTGTTGTTGATTCCTAACTAAATACTAACTCTTTTAAAATGAAAGAACAAAAATAACGAGAAAATGCTAAGACTAAGTGTTGTGTTGGCGTTGGAAGTGTCCACGTGGAAAGCCTTTAACTTTGAAATGTGGAAGACATTATGGGTTTTGGACTCGGGTGGTAATTGTAAGCAGTAAGCCATTGAGCCGATCTTCGCAAGGACTTTAAATGGACCATAGTACTTTGGAGAAAGCTTGGTATGCTTGTATCTGGCGGCAGTGAGTTGTTTGTGAGGGTGGATCTTCAGCCAAACTAAATCGCCCTCATTGAAGGTGATGTCCCGATGTTGTTCGTCATAATGCTTCTTCATTTTTGCTTGTGCCTGCAGGAGTTTTTCCCGTGCCTCTGCAATCAGTGTGTCACGGTCCAGTAAGGCCTGGTCAACAGCTTCTACCTTTGTAGAACGGGGTGTATACGAGAGGAGTGTTGGAGGCTCTCGCCCGTAAACAATCTTGAAAGGTGTTGCAAGACGTGTTGTAGCAATATTCTGCCCATGCAATCCATCTGACCCAGTATGTTGGATGGTCCCCTACCAAGCACCTTAAATACATTTTGATGGTGCGGTTTACAACTTCGGTCTGGCCGCGCTTTGAGGATGGTATGCTGAAGAGAAGGAAAGTTTTGTGCCGTTTAAACGGAACAATTCAGTCCAAAAGCGACCAGTGAACACGGGATCGCGATCACTGACGATGGATTCGGGCATACCATGGAGTCCGAAGACATTCTCGAAGAAAGCATGGGCGACTGCGATCGCCGTATAAGGGTGGGCTAGCGGAATGAAGTGCGCTGCTTTAGAGAGACGATCCACTACCACAAATAAAACACTCTTCCCTTTCGCTTTTGGCAGACCATCTATAAAATCCATGGAGATGTCGGCCCAAATTTGTTACGGGACGTCTAAGGGCTGTAGTAAACCGGCTGGGTGTAGCTGTTCCACTTTATTTTTCTGGCAAATCAGGCAGCTCCTGATGTATTCTTTCACGTGCCCTGACATGCCTTTCCAATAAAACACCTGTTTGAGTCGGACAATGGTTTTTTGAAAATCCTCATGGGTCGAGCCATGATAGTCTTCCATGACCGTTGCAATTAGAGGAGAGGTGTCTGAAAGGAAGATGCAGTTTTTGTAATAAATCAGGCCGTCGTGGACTGACCACGTGCTGGGTTTTGCTCCGTCTTGAATGGACAGTCGAAGCTCCTGTAGGGTTGCGTCATGGTCAATTTCTGTGCGAATATTGTCGAGCCATGCGAGTTGTGGGCTGGAAATGGCGTGAACCGTGGCCATGTCTTCATCTCGCCGTGATAAGGCGTCTGCTGCCTTATTCAAACATCCTGCACGATATTCCACCGAAAAATCAAAGCCCAGTAGTTTACTTACCCAATGGTGTTGAAGGGACGTAGTGAGCTTTTGTTCTAGCACGTATTTTAAGCTGTAATGGTCCGTTTTGATGACAAAAGAGCGACCCCATAAGTAAGGTCTCTAATGTTGGACAGCTTTAGAGAGGCCAATTAATTCTCGTTCATATGCTGGCAGCTTAAGATGTTGAAGTGCCAATTTGAGACTGAAAAATGCGACGGGATGACCTTACTGCTGTAAAAAAACCCCAATGCCTTTCCCTGATGCATCACATTCCACCACAAAATCCTTAGAAAAATCAGGCAGTTGAAGGATTGGGGCTGCTGATAAGGCTTGCTTGAGTTTGCTAAAGGCTTCTTCGGCTGGAGGGGACCACTGGAAGGCTTTTTTCTTTAGGATTTCGGTAAGTGGCACTGATATATCTCCATAATTTCGGATGAATTTCCTGTAATATCCAGCTAATCTGAGAAAGCCGCACAAACCTTGAACTGATTATGGCATGGGCCACTTTGTTACGGCATTTATTTTGTCAACATCAACGGCGACACCTTCGCTGGTCACCACATGCCCCAAATAGGATACTTGGGGAGCCTCGAAAGTGCACTTGGACTTTTTAACAAACAGTTGGTGAGAGCGCAGAAGTTCAAGAACGAGCCACACGTGTTGTACATGCTCGAATCCAGTCTTACTGTAAACCAAGAAGTCATCAAAGAATACAAGAATGAATTTACAGAGATAAGAGCTAAAAACCTCATTCATCAGTGCTTGAAAGGTTGAGGGGGCATTGTTTAAGCCGAAGGGCATAACCAAGAACTCGAAGTGTCCGTGATGAGTCTGGAACGCTGTCTTTGCGATATCCTCTTCTTTCATACGGATTTGATGGTAGCCGGAGCAGAGGTCCAATTTGGTAAAGAATGTGGATCCATGCATTTCATAAAGTAATTCATCCATCACTGGAATCGAAAACTTATCTTTTACCGTGTGCTTGTTCAGTTTGCGGTAATCGACACAGAAACGTCAGGTGCCGTCCTATTTTTTGACTAAGAGGACCGATGAAGAGTATGGAGATTGACTTGGATGTATGATACCTTGGGAGATCATGGCATCACATTGGCATTCGATTTTGTCCTTCTGGAGGAAGGGGTAGCGATATGGCCAAACCACTACTGGGGGAGTGCCTGGATACAATGTGATGTGGTGGGAGTGCTACCTTAGAGGTGGTAATCCCATTGGCTCAGAAAAGAGTTGTTGGTAATCTAACAAGAGCTTGTCCATCGATACTTGGGTTGTAGGAGTCATGGCATGTAGGCTGTGAGGTGAACGATTGTGCACGCCTGTCCCAACCACAGTTTGGTCTCCAAGTCAGAACGTCATCGTCAAGGAAGAGAAGTCCCACAAAATTTTCCCAAGGGTACGCAGCCAATGCACGCCCAAGACAAGATCAGAACCATCGAGGGAAATTACAAATAAATCTAGGATAATGGTATGGGGGCCTACCTTAATCGGTGTCTCATAGCATGTACCGGGACTGGGGACCGTTTCACCGTTGGCTACCGCAACATGTAACTCCTGTTTGGGTTGGACAGTGAGACCAAGCTTGGGTGCAGTCATGTCTCGAATAAAATTGTGAGTGCTCCCTGAGTCAATCAAAATCAGTACTGCCTTGCCGCGGATAGTGGCGTGGAGACGCATGGTGGAAGAATTTTGCAAGCCAGTCAACGCATGTAAGGATATTTTCGGGTCTGGAGGTGCTTCTTCAATTTCGGGTTCACTGTCTTCGTCCTCCAGATTTGCTACTTCTAGCCAGAACAATTTCTTGCAACGGTGTCCAACTGAGAATTGCTCATCGCAATTAAAGCAAAGGCCCTTGGCCCTTCTTTCGGCCATCTTGGCTCTACTCAGTTTCTTAATTGGGAAGGGAAGAGAACTCTGGTTGGTGAAGTTTGTTGACTTTGGTGTGTAGGATTCAAAAGAAGGGGGGTTGAATCTTGAACCGTGCCTTTTATTCGATTTTGCGTAATTAAAGTGAATGATAAATGTCAATTTGTACTTATATTTCGTATTTTATTATATGACATTTATCATACTTTTGGTTTAATAGCGTGTTATTTTGGCTCAGTTATTGTTCTTTTGTGTATTCAGGACTTAGGGCATACAAGTGCGAAATT